>JAQGAZ010000260.1:0-77148 GCA_034692225.1 Polydesmus complanatus | reverse complement strand
TCCTCGACTTTCGCACATTCGACTTTCAACAAATTTTCAGGAACCAATTGTGTGCGAAAGTAGGGGGCCGCCTGTACTTGATTTTTGCTGTCATAAATTTTCGGCTGTTCTTTTAACCTTCACTTACCGCTACATTTTATAACGTTCTTGACTGAAAGGAATTTGAAATCAACAATTTGCCATTCTTTTTAAGAAAAAAAATCTTAATTACGTTTCAATCTGTAATTACGAATCATTTTTTTTTTTAAATGTTGTTTTGAACAAAGTTTGAAATGTCAAAAATCAAGTAATCGACGCTTGGTTGTTATACGGAATGGAGAGCGAGAACTACAACGCTCTAGGTTTATTTAAAAAAAATTACTTAACATTGCAATTATTGGTCGGAGATTTTGACGGATTTAAAATTCTTCATTTATTATGTCGAAAAGGTGATCATAATCACTTAATTATTATAAATTTTAATCGGCTTAACTTTTCAAGAATTTCGAAAACGAAGTGAAGCTTCTGGTAAAAGTTCATTGCAAATAAGAGCATTGCAAATAAACCTCGTAAATACTATGCTCAGCACATAAAAGCTCACTTTTTGTTTGCAGACGGAGGGATATTTTTTGTGACATTGATAACTCGTGTTTGCGTTGAAATTAACTTCTTATTGAAGGTTGACTTGCAAATACAGTATGTAATTATTTTCTTATTAGCATGTAAGTTAAATTGATACTAGTAGGATTGCCCATTGGCATTTACTGTAGATTTGCAGATGTTGCAGATTATTTATGATTAGAATACAAACCGTCGTTGTTTCGAGGAATCCGATTTCTTATGAATAAGATTGTCCTCCGGTTATGAAACTTCCTCTTAATAATTTCCAAAGAGGAAAATTTCAGATTGAATTCGTGTGATTCATGTTCACTCTTTGTTTGTAAATTTTAAAGGATTAAGATACCGTGTATTTTCAAACTTTACAAAGGATTGAATTTTATTTTATAAGTAGTTTTAAACTGAATTGGGAGGGCAGTGTAAAGTTTTATTTTATTTTTTTTTAGAATTTTGCGCAATTACAGGAAGGTATTTCTTTTATTATTTCATGGTTTTTCACGAGGAAAAAAATTTTTTTTTTTTTTTTGAAGTCATAAAAAGAGTCGTAAGATTTCTTGTTTTTATATCTGCGTAATGTTTTAATATTTAATTTTAACTTTCTTCAGTTCAATTTCTATGCAAATTATAGGGTGTAGTTTATCATTTAATGACGTCATTGTTAATTCTATAGAAAGACTTATTTAATAAAACAGTCGGCTATTTATTTCCATGTTTATTGCGTTTCGACGATTTGTTTTCTATTTCTTAACATTATTTATTGTTTCCATTTAAAACAAATGAAGGTGTGTTGAGGGATAGGACTAAAGTAACGAGTAAAGAACAAAGACGCGGCACTGTTAAATCTCCGATTGCCTTATTTAGTTTTCGAGTGTGAACTTGAATTTCTAGTTTTGGAACTGATAAAGGTTGATTGTGCGCACTTCACACGTTTGCACGTGTAATTCAACGGCGCGTTTTTCTTTTCACTTGTGGGAGGAGTTGTTAGAAATGGAAGACGAAAGTAAAAAAGAAATGGCTGGAGATAATTTATACGACATTTGAACGAAGAGAGAGAGAGTGCTTCAAACTTACATTATCTTTTTCACTTTGACGTTTCAAATTGAATGATTAAGTGCGACAGTCTTTAAAATTATTTTATTTTTTTTGGTTTTGGGTCTGTTTTTTAATTTACAACGTTTACGATTCCCTGATGTTCTTAATGGTCGCACATTTCCAAATTTAAATATTGTGACTAGAAAAATTGACTGAGGGATAAAGATAACAATTTGATGGCTGCTTGCTAGTTTTACTCGTAAATGTAGAATCAATTAAAGTTAAGAATACTGGGCACAGCAAAAAAAAAAAGACAATTTAAATAGAGAAAAAAGTGCAATAATATTGCATTTTTTTGGATATTTTTTATTTTCAAGAGCTATTTTTTATTTTAAAAGCTTTTATTTTGATTTAAATTTGAATGCAAAATTTTGGTTTGAAAAGATTGATCCTAATTGGAATTATGTAGACCTATATTAAATTAATGACATTATTCCTGAAATCTTAGCAATTACAATATTTTTAAAGTTGCTTATAAATTATAAATATTAATTAATCACAAAGCTTGAGAAAAATAATTTATTGGTTACCTATTTAAAATGTAATGTTTTGGCTACAGCAATTATCATTGTAGGTTAAGTATTTTTTATTATTTTAAATTTAAAAACAGACATTGAAAATCTTGTTATATATATGTCGAATAATCAAATACAACAGGAAAATGTCTGGTTAAGTTTATGCGAGATTGTGACCGTCTACATGAGATATAAATTACGTTATAATAATTAAGAACGGTTTTAATTGTGTCGGTTTAATTAAGTAATTTGGAGATTTGTAGTAATACGGCTAGGGATGAGGTGTGGGGCGGGGTTCAATTGATATGATGGATTCGTGCGTTTTTTTCTCCTTGATCTCGACAACCTCATTTTTTTTTTTATTATTCGTCCTCGATTACGATTTGTGTCGGTCTGAAACTAGTTTTTAGGGTGGTTACACCCAAAAAATGTTTTTCTTACAAAAAAAAAAATTTATATGAGGACAATCTAAATGAAATATCAAATTTTAATTGCAATTTTTAATTTAAATAAAAAATTGTTTCAATTTGTCTGGTTTTAATTTTTTTTTTAAATTTATTTTAATCAATAATCTCGAGCTCGTTAAAAAGTTAATTAATTACCCATAGCAGTTTTAATCAGTGGTAAAAAAAAAATATTTACGACAAATATTAATTCTTAATTGTTCTATTATAATTAAATTATTTTCTACATCTTTTGTAATTAGTAATTAACTATCAATTTAGATTGCGAGGTTCTTAAACTTTTTAATATAATGCCATTTTCGACCTACAACAAAGAGGAAATAGTTGGAATATTTTTGAATCTCTTCCTATTTCTCCCAAACTTAAATACGTGTACTAACACTTCTTTAACAATACATAAATTTTTAATAGTCCATACTTCTCTCAACTCTTTATCATTATTATTATTTTTTTTTTTAGAAATATCTTTCTCAATTTTTTGGTAGATAATCCTCGGAAGTTGTTTTTCTTTGTTAAATTTTTTTTTTTTTTTTAATATTTAAAGCGTAAAAGACGAGTCGTCTATTTTCAAAAAAGAATTCCCCCCAAGTTTCTCTTCTTTAATTCACCCACTTACTTTCCTCCACCCACAGCGAACAAGTGGTCGTTATTTACGTGAGTTTCCAAGCTGAAAACGCTAAAGAATCTAAAATAATGCGTTAAGTCAGGTGGTGGTTGCCAATGGAAATAAAAGTGAATGTGGATTAGGTGGATAGGTTTATACTCGTAGAAAGACCGTTTTTTTCTAACATTCGAAAGCTCTTCAAAGGAATCGCACCTAAGGATAAAAAAATCCTTCACTTTATTTTATGCCACCCAAATTACAACTCGGTCAATTTATATATCTTCGTTCATTGAAATTGATTAAGTTGAGTTGACACAAACTGTAAACACGTTTAACTTTAAGGTGAGGTGATTTTTTTTTTCTTCTTTCTTTTGTAATTTTTTTTTTATGTTATTGTTTGATGTGGTAAATTCCAAAACAAACTTATTGCTAGCTACAGAGCGTGTGTGTGTGGATGACTTTTCGAAATTTAGATGTTTATTGTGATGCCGGTTTTACATGATGCTATTTTATTTCTTGCTTTTTAAAATAAAGCTTTTTGAAAGAGAGAGCGAGAATAAATATACTATGTATACGGTATATATATATACTGTATATAAAAAAATTCGAGATCAATTTCATTTTCAACCAGGCATTCACTCATCCTTTCTTCCAACCACTCTTTCTTTCATTCGATCTTTCTTCTCTCTCTCTCTCTCTCTTGGATATGCTGTATGTGTTACTTCCGGGTTGGTTGGTAGATGGATAATTTAGCAGTTTTGCAATTTCACTCGTTTACATGAACTAGTGTTACGATAACAAATTACGGCTGCGGTGAACTGTGCATGTGTTCCGGGTTGTGTTTGCATTAGTTTACAGTTAACTGCCGTTTTACGACTTTGAGAAGAAGATTACTTTATTATTAAACGCCGGTCGAGAGGGAGGAGAAATTTTTCGGTGAGAAAATTGAGTCGATTAAACCAAAATAAAATCGATTTCTGTTTTAAGACAGTTCAAGGTGTCTAAAGGACGTTTAATATATATAAATAAAAACTAGTTTTAACGAATAATTAATTTGTTCTCATAGTAATGCGTAGGATAAACAAGAAGGTTTGCGATTGTATTAGCTCGTCTTCGTTTAGAAACATTAATCCAATTGATTTGTTGCTGTTCTCGTTGGAATTTATTTTATTATTTTTTTTTTAGCCAATAAAACGATTCTTTTGCTTTCAAATTAACATTAAAATAGATTGTTTTTTAGCGCTGTATATTTTTAAAATTTGCAAAACGGCTTTTGTGCTTTGAATGGTCTTAGCATTTAAGATGAAAGCAAATCTGGCACAATTGGGATGTTCCTCCACCAAAGTCAGTGGCACCCTGTACTCTGGTATCATAACCGTACCGTTTGCATTATGTTATTGCCCATATTGGCTTAATTTAACTACAAATTTTTAGTCATCTCTACCTATGCAGGATATCAGCCATTTAAATAATTTTCAACCATTTTAAAATGATAATTCTAAAGTTGTATCGATAGAGCAATAATGTAATTGCGCTTACTAAGCATACGTCATAATATAACTTACACAATAATTATTATACCGTAGATGTAAAGGATGTTGACACTGATAATCACGAATCTCATAAGGCTATTGCTCCACTTTTTGCCATGCACATGTTATTAATTTAAATGATGTGTTCCGTCATTTAACAGTTTTAAATTATATTTATTGCAGGCTTTTTTTTTCATTTGCAATGGGAATTTAATGACAAAGATATAATGATAAATAATCAACGGAAGTGTAATGATTTATGAGCATAAAATCTTATTTCATTTTATTGCTTCATTATGACAATCTTTACCGGTAGTTGGGATTAACTTTTAAGTGTTTATTTACATTTTATAGACTACGATAATTATGTCACAATAAAATTAAATTTTGAAAATATAGTAGACCTACTGGTAGTCAAAGAAATGTAATCTACAGGAAGTAATAGGCTACAGTATTTTGGTTGATATACCAATTATTCAAGTCTGCGCATACAACCATATTTTTAAAAAAAATGTAAATAAAAGATTTATTAGCACGGATGATTGAGCGTACGGTTTATTTAATGTTAAACTGCGAATTATTAACGAGTTGTTGTCGTTCTGCGTGATGATACCGCTTTCGTAAATCTAATGATGATGATACAGCTATTGTCTTGCATTGCAAGTTGATAGGCGGTAATTGCCAACCCTCTCCGCTGCAAGATGTATGATTGCAAAATGGGGCGGGGTAGTAAAGTTTCCTAGCGTTGGCGCCAACATCCCTTTATCGTTATTCAAAGAAATAAAATGATCAGGAAGAGCACGTATTTTTACTTCCTCTTCATGTTTGGTTTAGCTCTGAGTGCGCATCTGAGAGGAATCTGGGAGAGCAGGCAGGCGCAGGAGGAGATGATGCATTTGGTCAACCATCAATGCGTAGACAAAGGCTAGGCAAAATTCATGGACTATCATCGCCCTCATCAATTCTCCCTCCTCTATTATTTTTATTACGATGTGTTAAAACTACTATAATAATCACGATTATGTTACGAAATTTTCGGCTGTGTTTACAAGGATACGCACGCATCCAACGTTAAAACATTCAACTACAGTTAATTACACGTTGTTGTGCATTACCTTCGGCCAAAGAATGATTTGAAAGCACTCGATCGAATACCAACACCGGTCGGATGAGACTTGACTTTTTAGATAGCTTATTAATTATAAATAAAAATAATTATTTCTTTTTTTGTACATACCGGTAATTATTATTGCATGACTAGGAAAGTTGTTGTCTATTTTAAATTTAATAATTTGCAAGTCGAGTCATCAATAATTATAAAGATAAGTTAGGTTTGGCTAGTATGCAAATTTAAGTAATTAGTGGCAAGTTTAAAATTGTATTTTTAAAATTTTAAATATATTTCAAAATATATATTTTTTTTTGTAGACGGTTTGAACGAACTAGTTTGCATCACGCCGAGTAGTAATATTTTAAATTTATATGCAATTTCTTTATCATTTATTTGAATACTTGTACTTTAAAATATAAACTTGCACAATTTAGAAGCGAGTTATTTAACTGTTTTTCTTCTCACGAAGCCACAGACGTTTTAAATTTGTAAGAAAAAACTTTTTTATAGTTGCAATAAACATTTTCAATTTACTTTAGAAATTCACAAATAAGTTGGGACGTTCCGCTTCAATAACTACTAATTCCGCATTTTGATTTTAAATGTGTACAACGGTTTGCGAACTGTAATCATTACATCAATCTTTTTTTTTATTTTATTGTTGATGAATGATTTTTCATTCACTGCTACATCGATTTTCTACAACGCATGAGTTATTTAGTAGCACTTTAACCTTGTAACTTTTTTTTTGTGTGTGCCAGAGATGTACATAAGGTATTAAAAAAACAAAACAAAAAAAAACATCCCATGGTCATTTCTGGTGAAGGGCGTCATTCTTACATATCTCACATTTTCAGATACGAATTTAATGTGATTTACCGGGTGCCGTATCTGCCTTGGGTGTTCCTGTAATTCAATATGCAACAGGTCTAACAGCGCATAATGTTACATACCTTGAACATTTTTAAAAGAAAATTACAGTTTATTCTATTTTTTTTTTTTTTTCTTCTTCTCAAAGATGGCTTACGATTTGCTTTTATTAAAAGTTTTATAATAATGCTTTTATAAAATTTAAGGGAGAAAGGTTAAATAAAAACACATTTTTCAAGGTTCTACCTGCTATCTTAAAATGGTGGACATTTTATATGAAAATTGCTCATTGGAAGACAATGTATTTTTCACAAATTACAGGAAGTAATTAAAAAAAAAAAAGATTTACGGTGTTAGTAATTAAATCGTGATCTACCAACCATTTAAAAGAGGGTTATGCACAGCCTGCACAGAAATTAAAGCAATAAATTTAATTTGCATTAATTTTATTTATAGTTATAACGTCATCTGCAGTATTATATTTTATTAAGTTTGATTTATATTTTACAAATAGTTGTTTTCTACGACGCGCAGAATGGCTTTATGCCACACATACACTTTTATTGGCGATTAAATCAGATGAATGTCAAGCAAAGTGAAGTTAAAGTTTTATTACCAAGTATTTTCCTAACCCCTTTTATGTGCAGGCGACCACGTACGTTGTGCCCGTTGGTTAGACTTACTCAGCTTCGAATGTTTACCTTTTTTTTTTTTCTTTAAAAAAAAAAAAAGTTAATCAACGGTACACCTATTCGTTTCCTCCGTAAGGTGTGTGTGTGTGTGTGTGGGTAGACCGTATAGACACTGCACTTTCTCAACTCGAACAGGATAGCAAGAAAGGTGGTGCCTAGTGAGGGTGGGCAGGGTGTCGTTCCTATGCGATGCTTCTCAATTCAATTACATCTATTTCTCGTATTTCATTTGCTCCGGATGGTTAGTTACGCTGTGTTCTTCTCTCCAACTACCGTACCAAGTCAAGTGCAATTCTCGGTATCCCTAAATCAAAAACCCACCCTTTGAATACCACTCACACGTGATGTGAATCCGATGCAGCTTTTGTTATTACATTACTGTTTTTTTTTTCTTTTTATTATTATCAGTTTAAACCATTTCAAGTAATAAGTTATACCTCCCAACGTGATTTCCAGTTTTTAATTTTTTTTTTTTTTACATGAGAAACAGAATAGAAGCAAAAAAAAAAAAAAACTCTCGATATGATTTGACATTACTTATTGTTGTTTTGATGGTTATCATCGCGTTTCGATTCATCGATACGGTGTATATGTGAACGTGTGTGATATTGAGTTTTGGTGATGTTACTACATCGGGTTTTACCTATATGCATGGGTGGCCCACTTAACTGTTTTCTTACGGCCACTTTTTTTTTCTAACAACCGACCGTACCGTTTCTTCTCCTATACAGTTTGATGTTTTCGATCCAGCACCGTTATTTCGGTTTTTCTTTGACCTCGTTTCAAAATATTTTATTCGGGGAAATTAGTGTGTAATCGTGTACCTACCTGCGTGCATTTTGTCAATTTCTTAATTTAGTTCTTACTTTTAACATCGTGATTCTAATTTTTCGTTAACTTTTTTTTTTTATTCTGCAATTTTTATTTATTCGCGTTTTTCGAATGTTTGTGAATTGGAATGAACGTTATGACGCCACGACTTAATTAGAAGTAGAAAAAAAAAATTTTTTTCGTCTAAGAAGATAATAAAGGTTAGTATTTTAATTTTGATAATGTAAACGTATTTGTCACTGTTGACTCGCTAGTTCAACTATGGTCTGTTTAATAATAACTTTTATTCAAGTAGGCCGTGCTTGGCACTGCCAAAATCTTGAATATGTTTTTTAAGTTTGAAAATAAATGATGTGAGGCGATTTCGTACCGGGTGTAGCGATCACGTTTTAAGCAGAAATGTAAGGCAAAGACCGGAGGGAGGGGCGAGCGATGTTAAAATTCTTGTTAATTTATTTTTCTCAACTTTTAATTACCGGTACTCGAAGAATAACGACTTTTTAGATCAAAAGATAAATTTAAAAAAAAAAAATGGTTAAAAAGTTCAATTCATTAATATTAAACTTTGGCTTAATTTCAGCGATTAGTATTTTTTGATTTATTTTTGAAAAGCTTCATAAATTAATACAGTTTTAGCTTCTACCCTAGACGTGTGGTTATTCCTTTAAATTTACAGTAATTTTGATTTTTGTTTCATGCGCCGTCGAAGCGTTAAATGGTTTTCAAATTAGTTAGTTTGAAAAAGTTTTCTATATGTAAATTATTAATTTTCTTTTAATAAAAAAAAAATATATATATATATATATATGAATAAAATAAATTATGACTTTGAACGCTTAAATTTCGGAATAACGCTAGCTGTTTCCAACCGATTTCGTATTTAAATTAAAAATCTTTTAACCGCAATTCTAATTAATTCCGCGTGTTTAGCATTGAACAGATGGATGCTCATTCCGAGGATATGTATTTATGTATAACAGTATAATCATAACTCATCATTTTTTCAGAAGAAAAAGCAAAAAAAAAAACTTCTTCGATTTAAATTTGAATCGAAAGGGATAGAAGGGTGTAAGGTGAATATTTAACCGGGGGGAAAAAAAGAATGAAAAATTAAATCAAGATTTATTAAGAACGGGTTCTGCTTTCTTATCTCTCATTTGAATCTTTGTGTTCGGAAGGGGTAAAAAAAAAACTGCGCATTTTCTCTTTAAAAAAATTTTTACATCGCAAAACTCATGTTAACCACTTAACATTTTTACTCTGTTTTAAATAAATTAACATTTTTCTTTTGTTTCGCTTTTTTTTTTGTTTCCCCCCAGAGTTTTTTTTTTAATTTTTTTCTTTCTATATACCTATTCTTATTCAGATGAAATCTAGTTTGACGTACGTCGTTTTTATCTTTCTCTTTTCTTCACTCACGACTAAAATTTTAATTTTCTATTCTACTCGAGTACGCAAGTACATGCACCAGATAGTGTTCGTGTGGAGAAGTGGACTCTGTAAATACCGGTACCGAAGAATCCGGTCGGCCTTGGGGTTATCTGCTTTTACCCCGTATGTAGATTGGTCCGTTATAATTTAGTCTACAAAGCGCGAAAGAGGAAAGTTCTTAAAAGTTAGAAAAAAAAAAATTCAGAAGAAAGAAAAATTGTGCTCACTTATTTTCCAACACATGTTGAGCCGGTGTCAAAACTGAATAAAGTCGAAAAAGGGGGCGTGGCAGGAGATGCAAGAATGATGCTTTAGTTTAGACACCGCCATAACAAGTAGCCTCTCTCTCTTTTTGTTAACAAAAAAAAAAATTCAAGCAAAATTATTTTTTCAAAAAAAATATATATTTACTTTTTTATGCGTGTGGAGTAAAGACCTATATAGAGTGTCAGCAACTTCTTTTTTTTTTTTCTCATAAAAAAAAAAATAAGGTGGAAAAAAAATTTGTGTGTGAATTTTTGAGTGGTTGTGCTGGGTGAGATATCGATGTGCTTGTCATCGATAAAAAGAAGTCTTTATATTAAAGTCAGGTACGTTGAACACGGTGTCGTTAATGTCATTCAACTAACTGATTTATTTACGTGAAAATCGTAACGGCAGTTTTTTTTTTTTTTTAACTGCGCTTTGATTATACCAGAGAGCAATTCGAGTTTTATGTACGTGTACGGTAATACCATTGTGTTTGAATGGGATATATGGGCCAGTGAAATAACAAATGTATCATAAACTTAAATTGTAAAAGCGTGTTATTGTCGCGGACCGCTGACCTAAACACTTAATGTCTTGGCTGCCGGGGATGCAAATACGAAGCAGCAGATGGAAGAGTGAAGGGTGTGGTAAATGGTTATTTTTTTTCTTCTTTTTGTGTCAGGATTTGTTTTATGTGTTTGAATAAATAACTCGACTTTTGGTGGTCATTACAAAAAGATTTTTTGGAAATATGCAGGAATCGAATGAGCTTAGATGTTTTTCATTCTTTTTTTTTTTTTTGCAAATATATTATTATTATGTAACATGTAAAATGGTATTTTTTTTTTATTTTTAAATTAAAACTTTCAAAATAAACTTCAAAAATAATACCGTATTATTGTGCAGCAAAAATTTTAATTTATGTACGAGTTTCTAATTAAGTCCTTTACAATAAGTTTCTATATGTATTACTATTTATAAACAAAGCGTTTAGCTAAGCGTAAATGAACGGCATAATAATTACCGGTATTATTTCTCTTTTTAAATATTAGTTTGACAAATTTTAGTTTAAAAATAGTTATTGTAGAACGGGATGGATGTGGTTACGAAAAATCTCGCGTTAAAAAATTTGACTCTACAGTATACAAAATTCAGTGTTTATAATAATTATTGTTATTATGAAATACCGGTAGGAGGTTTAATAGGGACCGACCGCCGAAAAGAAATGAACACAATTCAAGGAAATTGTATTGTTTTTTTTTTTTTAAATTAAAGTATTCCGCATTTTAAATACCGGTAATATTAATTTTTCATAAATAAAAAAAATTAAACAATGAATTTAAAAATGTTATTGAACTAAAATATTTAGAGGTCGAAAATATGAACTGAATAAAATGCCATGTAAGGCGAATGATCTTTTCACCGCTAAACTGAACATTTTGCATTGAGTTATTATGGCAAATTTTATCTGACATTTATTTTACAATAAGAAAATTATTATTTTATTTAGATAAGATATATATATTTTTTTTAAATTTATTTTAAATATTAACATGGAATAATTCTGGTTTACTGACAAGTCAGAATTATTTCATGTTAACTGGCGCCTCTATGTTTGTTAGATATGAGAAAGCGTAATAAAAATAAACTTCCTTTAAAGAATTAAAAATTATTATAGTCTACACAACGCACGATTTTCCACTATAAATTTGTACAATTTCAGAAGAGAAGATGATTAGCAACTTGTTTGAAATGGCTTGGTCATTTCGAGTCTTTTGACTCGTTTTATAATATATTCAGTATTTTCTTTAAATGCTCATTTAATGTTTTTTGTAGACGAATTCTCTACGTCATCACTTAACTTAGTTGTCGAAAGCACTTATTCAGGTTGATTTAAATAGGCACATCTACAGCCATATCAAATTAACCAAGGTTGAATTTTTACCCCGTTTTACTTCGCCGCCTTGTATTATGGCTTTCATTTCTTGTTACTCAAAATTAAGTACATTTATTATTTCGAAAATATTTCACTCCACCCATTTAAAGTGTTGGAATGTGCCGGAGAGTGTCGTTGTTTGCGGCGTGTCAACGACTGACTAAATAACCAACCCACCATCAATTATTATCAGTTTACTTATTTATTTTTGCTTTTTAACTTTTAAGTACACTCATGCGCGCACTCTATATTTACGTGAATATTTTATTTTCCTTTTATAACTTTGATTTTTCATGTTTACAGTTGGCAAAACTACGATTGCCAAAGCTTTAATTTGTCTATCTATAGTTAACCTATATATAAATAGAGGATGTAATAAAAATGTATGAAATTGTAGAGTAAACCAGGTTGTTATTAGTGGGGAATAGCAATTAGTTACTCGCTATGTGTACGGTTTATATAACTGAAAAGATATAAAAAAACCCTTAAATTATAAAGATACGTCGGCTTGTGTACATCAATTTATTATATTGATGTAAAAATTTTAGCAACTTTTGGCTCAATTTTTTCCCCCATTGAAATAAAGTTATTCTTTTTTTTTTTTTTTTAAAAAAAGTTTAAATTTGAATAAATATTTTATTACCGGTAATAAAAATATCGTAATTGGTAAAACACGGATAATAATTGAATTTTGTACATGCAAAGTTCTTTAAAATGGATAAATATGTCAAATTTAAAGTTTTGTTTATTATTGTTATTTTTACCAGATTTAATTTAATTTTTAGAAAATTTTAAATATATTAAAAATTATTCCTGTTCCCTAAAACATGAAAGTTTTTGTTTTAGCTTAATTTAATAATATTGTGTTGATTAAAAAATTGAACACATTTTGGAATACTGTACTGTGACGGTTAATACCTTCTTAATTAAAAAAAAAATACAAAAGCGTAATATACATTAATTTTTATTGATTTTCGATTTAATTATTAAAATCGTGATTTTTAAATTTTGAATTTTTTAGATAAAAAAGGAAAAACATTGATTGGCAATTAGTTTTTTTTATTACTCGTATTTGTAAAGATTTACGATGATTCTTTGTTTTTAATGATTTTCACTGTATTGAAGTACACACAGATCGTGAGAACTCAGTTTAATAATGGAAAATATTTCATTAATCGTGAATCTTAATTTAAAAAAATGATTCAAGAAGCAAGAGATATAAAGAGAAAATGATAGAGAAAAGTTCGTGAAAAAGCTATAGATCGGGGTCAGGGATACCGTTGTTAGTTCTAGTATTGAAACCTAACCTCATTAAGCCTTCAGCAAAACAAAAACAAAAAACTAGTTTTCTTTTAAATAAGAAAAAAAAATTGCTTTTTGAGAAAAGAGTTGAAAACTTATTACTTCAAGCTACTTTTTATTATTGGACAATTATTATTATAGTTGGTTGAACTTGCTTATTCCGATATAAATTAATTACTTATTGTTTTTCCCAATGTTAATGGTCCTTCCTACGAAGGTTGTTTGTGGTTCGCGGAAAGTTGGACCACGGGGAAGGAAAGACCTCTCGGCACCTGCAATTTTAATCACCGTGTAGTTGCTTGATCTCTTATCTTAAACATACTTTAATCCCTAGTACCGTAGAACAGTTAAGACAAGTAACAGGACGTTTTGTTGTTAATTTTTTTTTTTTTTGTACCGTAAATATTTTTCGTGTGACAGGTGAAAAAACGAAAGGAAAGAATTTCATTTTGATTGAGCATCGGTATTAAGTTGTCACAAATGTTATTTACATAAGTAAATTCACATCTTCCATCCTTCGTTTTTATTTAAATTACTATGTTACTTAAATTACAACTAAATTTTATATATATTTTTTCTTGCAAGTGTGAAACATGTGATGACATAAATAATACTGTAACGTTTACACTTTTTTTTATTCGTAGAAAATGGATTATAAAAAATGGAACGTATTTCGGATCGTCTTAATACTAGCTTTTGTGAGTAGAGTTTTATAATAATAACGCAAAATTAAAAGCAATGCGTACCGATAATTAATTAATAATTTGAATGTTTAGTTTCACTGCCTCAAGTGCCAAACAATTGATAAATTTCGAGAAGATACTACTGTGGATATAGCTCATTATGGAGAAGTTAAAACTGCCATTACGACAAATAAAACCAAAGGTGATAATTAATTTACATGTTTTTTTAAAACAATTTTAGATATTTATTATTTTATTTTTTATTCAGCCTTTTTATCTTGTGAATCTGGAGACATGATAGTCACAATTGATTTTAAAGATCAATTTTTTGGGATTATTTATGCCAACCGAGATCCACTAAGTCCTTGTAATGTAGAAGGCAATGGGAAAACAGCTTATACATTACGTCTGCCGCTGCAAGGATGTGGTACACGAGAGGTAGTTAACTTTTAAAATTAATCATTTAAAAAAAAAAAAAAAGATTTGGAATTTTGCTAGTCGATAACTTTTTTTAAAAAAAGGTTTTTTTTTATATAATTAATTAGCAGTTTAATAATTTTAATTAGATGTAAATGTCTGACACCCACTTCCTATACGCTTCTCGATAAAAAATATTGATAAAGTTAATAATTGCATGCAATCATATTTGACAAAAATTAATTGATTGGTTTTCTTAAAAATGAGATGGTAGCGCCAGGAAAATTATAGGAAGGGTGAAAAAAACGGAAATATTTACTAAACAGGAAATAGTTGAGATTTTTTCCCAAGAATTTTTTTTTTTTTTTTTTGAAATTACTATTTTCAATGTTTATTCTTTTGTTTTCTTGTCTGTAACGTGTAAAATTGTGATTGATTGTTTTAGGATCCACCGCGAACTTTTATAAATGATATTGTGGTGAGATTTCGGAGAGGGTTAATTGTTGATGAAGATGAAGTTAAGACCATAATCTGTCGTTATGGCCCTCCTGTACCTCCACCTATCCTTCCACTTACACCACTGCCGTAAGAAATTTTATTTTATTTTTTTTATCTTCGCTTTACAAAAAAATTTTATTGCACTATTTTTATTAGTTTTTAAAAATAGAAAAAAATCCCACAAAAATGCATTTCAGATTTTAATATCGTACCTTTAAAGGCTTGATAAATTCTTAATTTAGTGCTTAATCAATATTGATTAAAAGAAAATTAATGTATTAAATTAAATTGAAATCAAAGTGGTAACAAAATCTCTTTTGTTTATTTTTAAAAGGCCATTGCCTGTTGAACCTCCGGGAATTGTCGCCAAACCTAAAAAGTTAACCGAAGCCGAAATCTACGTCATCATCTGCTTTTTATTGTTTTTAGCGCTTCTGCTTTTAGGTGTCGGTTTAGCTTATTACTGCCTTAAGAAAAGAAATATTAAAATTGTTCGCCAACGACGCGCGTTATCATCAGCTCCCGCTTCAGAAATTACCAAACTCAGCGGCTCCACTATGGGCACCCTTTCGGCTTTCGATGGTTTCCGTATTCCGCGAGCCACTGCTCATTCTACTTCCGGTTCGGAGGCGGCTTTGCTCTCTCATGACCACGTTAGCGACACAATTCCATCCGATTATCCCAGCGAATCTCCTTCTTCCATGCAAAGCGACGGCGATGAGATAGATACGCGAAAAGACACGACAATCGAATCTTCGACAATAATCGAAGACGGTTATCGTTCTTACGACAATCGATTATTTTACGAGCCGCCACCGTCCTCTCAACCTCGTTCTCTCACTACTATTTACGAGCAGGACTATTTTCAACGTATGGAGGAACACGACCAATCATTGCTTTCGGCTCGGCGACTATTGCACCATCAACTCGTTCCACCCGTATACGCTAAAATCCGTAAAAAGCAATTTGAAAGCACGGAAATTCGAGATGAAACGATACTAGAATCAGATTTTACCGAAGAATATACTAGAATGAGATTTGCTCCACTTTTATCTCCGTCTTCCATTCCTCGCGTAAATACGGCAACGGTTTCTGAAGCCCGTTCGGTTTCGGAATTTGTAGAAGAAATAGCTCGACGTGCTCCGGAAACTATGCATATACCGGACTATGACGAAGTAGATGACGCTTTAGTTTCGTTTGACACAACCACCCCTCCTGGGTCTCGCGGACCACCAGCTACTACTCGCCATACAATTGACGATTACTATTTGACGACCATTACAGAGAGTCACACTCTTGAAGACGAGATCAAGCACCGTAGAGAAGTTACTCACACTCACGTTAAAGATCCACCTCCAGCAAAATGGGACGTTATGATCAGGACATATCCGCCTGAAAATGACGAGGAATTGCACAATGGTCGAGCTCCGACGGTTACAACCGATTCCGAAATTGACCAATGGGATCAAATGTCGTACATTTCCGAAAGGCCGCAGGGTTTGTACGAAAACGGCAATTATCAAGCTTCACCGCATGTGCCACCTACACCAAATTGGAACGTATTAATCAGAGTATTGAAACCAAATTTGCCTTCCGAACCCAGTTTACACGGTGACGATACGGAAAGCGTTGACGAATTATCAGAAGACGATCGCGAAAGGTGGAAAAAGATTATTACCACCGATACCACGTTAAGAACAATGTTGCAAGAGGCTCGAACCGTGGAAGAGCTTCAAACTATCCGCCAGGACAGAAGATACGAAAAGCTATTTGAACCTCAAAAGTGGGATGTTATTATTAGGATTTTAGGAGAGCCACAAGAGCCAGATAGAGCGCGAAGTGACTCTTCGTCAACAATTAGCGAGCCGGCGCCATCTATTTCTTCCAGTCACAGCGGCACAAGTGGTCAATATCTACGAAGGTATCGGAAAAAAAGTGACCCGATGGACAATCGAAGTAGAAGAAGCTCTCTTCCACCTGTGTACGAATATGAAGATTATAATTTAGAAGGAACAATTACGCCGACCACAACAAGGTACAGTAATTTATTAATTTTATATTTTTAAAATACTGTATTTTAATTTACCGTATATTATTTTATTAGGTCTCGACGAACTTCACGTTCATCCGATTTTGATGTTCATTCGGATCAGGAGGAAGTAGAAGAAGAAGTTCGTTTCGAAAGGAGAGAAATCTCAAGATTGGGCAGAGGTGTCGATGTCCAATCGAATTGGAGTGCGGACAGTGAGGATGTTCTTAATGACTATTTATCAGGAAGTCGAGGACCTGTCGCTCGAAGCATAGCCGAACGGTCTACCACGGAAGTGATTGAAAATATTTCTAGGGTGTACGAGCAACAGAGTTTGCAGCAGCATCACGGTATTTCGGAAGCTGATAGAGACAGTCTTCCTCCTATACCATTAACATCTGGTTACTATTCGAATAACACGCAAATGTTTGGTGGTGATAGTAATAGGTCAACGACCGATGAAGCCTATGCTCGACTTGCGTCACCTCATCATCGCTTAACTCCAACTCATGCTTCAAACACACTCGTTTCTTACTCGCCCACGTCATCAACTAATAGAGGACACCGTAACGTGGAAAGGTCATCGACGGAGATTATTGTCAGTTCTCCCAGTATGATGCACAGAATGGCAGCCGCAGCTCACGGGGGCGACAATTACTTGATACCCGAAACAGATATTTCTGATTACATGCGGTAATATTTTGTTACAAACGTGTTTACATGTAAAATAATTATTAGCCTACATAAAAGCTTCCATTAGGAACATTCATTTAATCAAAGCGAAGACAAAAGCAAAAGTATTATTGTAAGGGCAATTCAAATTATCTTGAACTGTGACACAATTTTTAAATTAATTAGGCAGCATGGTGCAAAGAAATTTAAATTTTGAATTGCTCTTGCAACAATACTTTTGCTTTTGTCTTTGTTTTGATTAAGTGAATGTACCTACTGTTTTATATATTGTTGAGTGAGGTTAATTATTTTCTACGCAATATTAAAAATTTTTTCGACAGACTTGGTAATTTATTTTTACTGTTGTCAGTAAATCGACTGACTTCGACTTTGAATTTCGTTGAATTATTTGATTTTCAAAAGTATTTTTATTAAATTTTGTCGTCATTGTGAAAAATAATATTTGAAGAAAAAAAAAAATATACAGTATATACGGTAAACAATTTTTTTTTTTGAGATATCTTTGTAAAACGATATTTTTGTACATATAGTTTTTGAAACAGCATTATTTTTAAAAATGTTTTCGATTAAAATCGTGTTGAAATTGGACTTCGCACGAATAAAACAAATTGGAAAAGCTTTTTTTTTTATATTCTGTTAAAATTAGTTACTGTATTGAATAAGTTATAGTCAATTAATTGATGCAATATTGTATATAAAATAAGTTTATTTTCTTATTACTCAAATAAATTTCAAAACATTTATTTCTCATAATTATTTGCTGCAATGTATTTTTGTGCGTTTATTTCACGAATAATTATGTTTTTAATTTTACTTTTTTTGAAGTGACAACTTTTTCGAAGTCTACAGTAAATGGTTGGATTATGGATACACTATCTGAAAACGGTGATAATAGGTAACTTTTTATTAAAGTACAGTACTGTATAATAGTAGTTATACAAAAACAACTCTTTTTATAATTTAGTGCCAAATGATCTAGGGGGCGGGGCGAATGGTTTTGCGAATTATTTTTGCATAGGTGGCGTGTTGGAGGATTTTGGGTTTATCGGTATGCCATTGGAAATAAATGGGACGCTATGGATCTACTTTTTCCGCAGTTAAAAAAGATCCGGTTGCGTCCAAGAAGGCAGAGGGTTCGTCCGAAGAAGAAAGTTCATCCTGCGAAGATTAAAAATCCTCGCCAAAAGCATCGAAGCCAGTGAATGGCAAAGCTGCAATCAAAGCTTCAAACGCTGTAGTTAAAACTTCATCTGCACCAAAAAGCCGGCTGTTTTGAGGAAGAATCTGAAAAGGAGAAACCAGCTGGTGAGACTTTTTTAAAATTTTAAACATATTATATTGTAATATTCTAATCTGTGTTAAAGATTTCCTTTAATAAAGCTAGCTGATGGACAAAATCAAATGCTTAGATTGTGATATTTACTAATAAATATCGAAAATCTTTGCTAAATTTTAAGTCAGAATTAACTACTTTTAGGTTGATTTTTAATTGTTGCGTTTTAAATGTTTTAATTCTTGATAAATGTGTTAATTTTTTTTTTTATATACCGATAATTTTTTTTTTGTTAAAGGAAAACCTGTAGGAGCGGTTAAAGCAACGAAGAAAGGTATAAATTCATCTTCCAGTTCCGACTCTTCGAAGAAAAAAAGCGCGGTGAAACCAACTCCTGCTTAAAAAAAAAAGAATCGTTTTTTTGAGGAAGAATCGAGTTCGGAAGAAGAGGAAGAAAAACCTAAAAAATCCGTCGCTTAATATTTTTCTTATCTCTCCAGTGTTTTTAAACCAGTTAGTTCAATAATTTCATCTACAGAATTATTTTTTTTAATATCTTTCTGGCGACGCCATTTATCGCTCCTTCCCATCCCTTGGCTTCTCCCCTAGCTTCAACCTTTGCTTCTGCTGGGTCCATATTATCAGGAACCTTTTGTGATTTCTTGTTATATTTAACATACTTTGCAAGCACGGTCTCACTCATTTTGAGTAAGTTCAAACGTTCGGCAACTTTCTTCATATATTGAGACTGAAAACTATCTAGAACTTCAGCATTTTTGGTGACATGCATAGAGCTACTCGTCAAACTCAGAAGTAACCACGTCACAAAATAATGGCACAGAAATGATAAAATACTCCGGGATAACATTAAAAGCTTCAAAAATTTGCTTTCCACTGTTATTTGAGCAACATCTCTGAGGATGACCTGGAGGAATTTTACTGAAGATAGTTTTTCCGTGGTAGCTAGAGTGGAGCTTTCATACCATCAATTTTAAAATATAGTAAATTAATGTGGAAAATCGTTTTTATTTCTGAAAACTTTTGTCCTGCTGACAAAATATCTACAATTAGGCGGCAGCAATTAAAACATGCCTTTTGCAGGAATTGGCCAGTATCGGTGCGGTCTATTTCGACAATGAACTTATGACCATGAATATCTTCACCGATCAAGTCGGCGATGCTACGTTTCATGGTGCATTTTTCTCTGTTACTTTCACTTTGTAATAAAGCAGTAATTTTGACAGGTTCATATCCTTAAGTGGCAAACAGAGCAGAAATAAATCCTTCTATAATATCATAATCCCCTTTGGCTTTCAGTAGATATTTAATAGCATAATCAAAAGAGATGATATTTGTCACATTATTTCCACTTTGATAACAACCATGAGGCTCTTTCTGAAAAACAAAAATATCTTGAAACAAATGCCACATTTTAACACAAAATATTTTTTTAGTTTCAAAATAATATCTAAAACTCCTGATGATATCACTCTAAAACACGAATAAAATTCAATTTTCTACTTTTAAATAAGAAAAGTTTTCCTTTTCTTTCGAGAAAATAAAAAAAAAAATACCCCCGATTAAATTGAATAAAAAACAGAAACAGTTTTATTTATCTCATTTCATTTAAGTAAAGAGCAAATAGAGCTCTTATAGCATTAGCCTTACCTGCATGGTAATTGGCTAAAACTTAATCTATCTGTAAATAAAATGTAATTTTTTTAAATGTTATAAGATAGACGAAAAGGGTTGTCAAGTGTACTCGGTATCGTTCCTATTAAAATTATAAATACATCGCGCCATCGGGCGGCGGTCTTTCGAATTGTTTCATCTCGTTTTCTATTCGCCAAACTAGTGGAATGCTAGTGACGTCATGAAATTATTTCAGTTGTGCAAAAAAATTGTGTAGGGAACGCTACGAATGGAGTAAACGGGCCACAGCTTGGTGTACCCTTTAAAAAGCTGTCTGCTAACTCAGCCTAGCGATCCAGTGCGCACGTGAAACTGCCGATTTTTTAAGTGGAGCCCACTGAGTGCCAGTTTTGGAGCACAGTGGAAGTTCATTGGAGCAACAATTCTAGGGTAGTGTAGTTCATGGAGCATAGTTTTGAGTGTGCACTGGCTGCACTAGGCCACACTGGAGCGGTTCTAGTGTGCGAATGGAAAACGCTATAAATCACAAATTTTGGCGGAAATATTTTGATTAAATTACAGTACAGTATTAATCTTTTTTGGATGGAAGGTTGTCTGAAAATTTGTAATCATTTTGTTTTTTGAAGGTTTCATTAAGAATATCTATATACAGTAAAATATAATTATTATTTTGACGAGCAATAAATTACTACAGTATTTTTTTATTTTACTTTATTGGATGGGTCTCCTTGGGCCACAGTTGGTCGACGAAAAGTTCTACAACCAATATTGGATGTGATAGTTATGACGTGCCCTCTAGTGGCGAAAACTCCAGCGCATGCGCGTTGTTAGTTCTGTGCATGGAGACTCTGCTTATGTGGAATAACGAAAGATTGGCCGTAATTTTAACTAATTTCATTGTTATTTATTATAATTTTGTATTTAAATTTAATAAATTTGGATTGGCCGTTAAGCCAGTTAAATTCGAGATGAAGTAATGGAAACTGAGAACTGTTTACCTAAAAATTGTGAGGTAAGTGAATAAAATTTTTGTAAAGAGGTTGCATAAGATATGGGTTGAAAATAGTAGAACATTTTAATAAGATGCAAAGATGGCTTTGATATTTCAGAATAAAATTCACCCAAAAAATGGACCGTCAGGCAACGATATTAAAGATTTTAAAATAACGAATATTCGAAAAAATGAAGAAGTACCAAAGCATATTAAGAACGAGGACACAATCGAAGAGCTTACATCTCAATTCAAGGACGTTTCGACTGCTATTGATGGAGCAGATAATAAAGTAGTGGGCAAATCGGCGAATGGATATTGGATGGGAACGAATTATTGTGAGAATGGTTTTGATAAAGACAATTTAAAAACTAGTAATAGTTCGGATTATGAAAATCGGTTAGCAGCAGCTGCTGTTCAAGTTTTTTCAGAGTCTCAACCCCACGAAAGTATTCGCGATCTGGGCCAAGATGAGGATGAAACGTCCTCTACATCAACAACTACAATTTCTACTGCTAGTCCCGAAAGTAAATCGGATTTTGAGAGCGAGTCTTGTGCTAGTGATCCAGTCGGTGACAATGTTTTGAAAAAATTAACTAAGTCGTCCGAGAAGGAAGAAAATAAACAGGTTGTTAATAGTTTAGGACCGTTTGAATGTACGTATGTATCCTGCGGTAACAGCAACAGATCCTTACCGCTGACTGTACACAATTTAAATCAATTACCTACAACGAATGCTTTAAAATTAGAGTCATGTGCATCGGCTACGCCTTCCGTTACCAATGTTTCTTCAATGCATTTGGTATCGGGACCGATGTCTCATCAAATGTGTGCTTACGACGAACGCAAATGTAAGAGCGGCGGCGAATGTCGTGATCTATTACAGAAGAACCTATCGAGTGAATTTCTTAGCAAAGATTCGGATGGTGAAATTCGATATGAAGTTTACACGTCGGAGTTACAAATGGGAGTTATAATGAAACTTATTCAAAAAGATCTGTCTGAGCCATATTCGATTTATACTTATAGATATTTCATTCACAATTGGCCCAAATTGTGTTTTTTGGTAAGTGTTTTTCGGCGGTGTACGATAGCTATGCAATAACTTTAATTTGACGGAATATGATTTCATAGAATGAAATTTATTCTTCCTTTTTTTTTTTTTTTTTTTAACTTTGTATCTCATTTTTTTAGGCAATGATTGACTCTCAGTGTGTTGGTGCTATTGTTTGCAAGTTAGATTTGCACAAAAAAGTTATTCGTAGAGGATATATTGCAATGTTAGCTGTAGATGAGAAATACAGAAAGAGAAAAATAGGTAATATACAGTACAGTATAATATTATGAATTAAACTTGAAAATATGTTAATTTAACAAATTGCTTTGTTTTAGGATCGAATTTGGTTTTACAAGCGATACAAGCAATGATTGCAGACGACGCTGATGAGGTAAGGTTCACAATTATTTTAAAACAACCCATCAAACTTTGTTTTCAAAGCTATTATTATTATTATTATGTTTAAATATGTAGATATTTAAATAATGTAGAAGACGTTTTCCTTTTGATTATCTTTGTTTAGTACCTTTAAATATGTTAATACTGAATTTTGTTTATTATACCTAGGTGGTCTTGGAAACGGAGATATCAAATAAACCTGCATTACGGCTTTACGAAAATTTGGGATTTGTTCGTGATAAACGCTTATTTAGGTATTATTTAAATGGTGTTGATGCTCTACGGTTAAAGTTATGGTTACATTGATTAGTTAACTGGACTGTTTTAGTGGGTGAGGTAAAATAATTGCGAATCAAACTTTAGAGGCAGGTTCACGTGCCTAAAGAGTTTTCAAGGCAATGTCTGTTGCCTAGTTCATAGTCATTAACGTTAATCATTCTTGAGAATTAGAATCTGAACTGTACTGGGACAATGCACATTCGTCTTTTTCATCCTAACGAATTTTTTCGCAGCAGTTTAAGAAAAGATTCTAATTTTTTTAAGTTTTAAAACCTCTTAGTTACGCTACTAATTAAATTGTGATTTTTGCGTTTGATCAACTGCTATAATCAGTATGTTGGTTAATCTTTGTTTGATTTAGTTGATTGGTTTTTTTTTATTTTATGTTTGGAAATTCAAACATGAAATTTTGCCCTTTTAAATAATTTTTTAAGAAAAAATTGATAGGTACTTATGTTTGATTGCTATTTGTTATGCATTATTTGATGCTCAATGGTTCCCAAAACAAGATTTTCCGGCTGGATTTTCAAGACTTTTTATTTTGCCGGCGGGATAATTGGTCCTTTTGTTTTTTTTACAATTTAGTTTATTGTAATCTAAGCAATGTTAGAGAATTATAATTATTGTGTGTTTTAAAATATGTTTATTTAGAGATAATTTTCAATTATACTTTAAGTTGCTATTAATTTTCGAAAAATAATTGTTGCAATCATCTTTTGCGTTCTGAGTTCGTTTGAGTTGATTTTAATTTTTGTCTGAACTCAGTGTTAAAATTATTATGGATCGTAGAAATCTAATTCGAACAACAATTTAATAGTTATTAATATGGCAAATACTTTTTTTTTTATTATTATTATTATTGTTATAAGATTTATTATAACTTTTCTAAATGCTGCAAAGGAATGTTTGATAATTTTGAGCGCATTGTAGCTTTTTTACGATGTTTATTTTTTTCGTCAATGCACATTGTCTAATCTATTTTTATAGCATCGGCCAAGTTGTTTATTGGCTGAATGACTGTTAATTTGTTGAAAGACGCCAAATTATAAACTATAAAACAAACATTGTAAAATGATTTGCATAACATTAACGAAATAAGTTCATAATTTTATGAACCACATTTGATAATTATTGTCAATGTCTAAGGCAGTCAGTATGGGATATTAAATTGAATATAAGTAGAAATGATGGCTAGTTGTTGAAATGATAAAAGAAATGGTAATGAAATATTTAAATATTATATCAAAATAATATTTATGATTTTTTTTTTCTTTCGTTTTTGGAGTTTTCTCCGTATTACAAAGTTTGCTGGTTTACAAACTGAAAAATAATGGCAAATCATTTTGAATAATATGATTTAATTTGTAAAATTAAAATTGTACGTTTTTATAAGAATTAACTTAATAAATTATAAAGCAAATAAATTTTAACAAAAAAAAAAAAAAAAATTTCAGAAACTTTATTCCGTTATTCTAAAAATAAAATGATTAAAAGTGGGCTACTTCCGGAACATCCTTGTCCGGCCCTGACAACATTGCACGTCGCATGTGTTCATTGATGAACGGTCGTGTGATTTGATCAGTCTGCGCCTTGTAATTATTATGCCGTATCAAAATACCTACATTTTATAAAGTAATATCGTTAAAGTTTTTGACGCGTCGATAAATGGATGACATTTTATTGCATAACTTAATTCTACAGGGGAAGTAATTTTAGAAACCGTGTCCCAAGGATTTTTTTTTTTAAGAAATAGGCTATGTTCAAATGGCTACCAATTCGAATAGTCTGACTTCGGCAGTAAAATTCATCGAAATCCGTGAAAGTGGTCAATTTCGAGGGTCATGGAGTTCAGAATTGATGGGGAAAGTATTTAAGTCTAGTCAGAATCTTTATCGTAAAGATTTATTTGCGCATTATGGATGCGTGAATGCCATTGAGTTTTGCAACGATGGGAAATGGCTGGTTTCGGGTAAGTTTATTTACAACATTAATAATTGCACTGCTTATAATACTTTCTAATACTGTGACAATATTATTTTCATAATACTGTAATTATGTTACCACTCGTACACATACGAAAATATGTTTTGTCAAATCGATCAAATATTATACAATATTATTATGATATTGAATTTTTGACTATTATTGTTTTTAATATTATTTTATAATAATCGCTGCCAGCTGATGTTGATCACGTAATGACATGATAGCCTACATGGCTAACCGTGTCGGTTACCTTTTTTTTTAAATCAATTATTGATTAATATAAATTGTTTAATCATTTTTTTTAAAATTAATTATTGAGTACGGTAATATAATTTTTTTTTAGTTTTTAAAATATATACCGGTTATTATGTGAAGTTAAATTGCAGATTTTAAAAATTTAGTTATCTACTAGATTTTACTTTCAAGGGTTTATAAATCTAGTTGAAAAGTTTAAAAATGTATTATTGATTTATATTTTTTTTTTTTTTGAAAGTTAATATAGAGCAATTTATTAATTATTCTAAATAGCTATAGTATAGGACTTGATATAAAATAAATTAATTATGGGTTTGATTTTAACTAATTTTTTTGTTTCAATTTTTAGGTGGTGATGATCGAAGAGTGGCCTTATGGAATGTTGAAAAAGCAATACAGGGAACTGGCAAGCCATTTATTATGAGTGGCGAGCATAACAGTAATATTTTCTGTCTCGGCTTTGATAATGACAACACAAAGATTTTTTCTGCTGGTTTGTAAAAATTAATAATTTTTTTTTCCCTTAGCATTTAAATGATTTTTATTATTCTTAGGTAATGACGAGCAAGTAATCGTTCATGATGCGCAAACGTGAGTTATCAATAAATTTATTTTGTAAATCAATTTTATATACAGTAATAATAATTATTGATCTTGATATTGGACCAATTATAATAAAGCGGTGCCACTATCGATGTCTTTTTGCACGAAGAAGCCGTTTATGGCCTTTCAATAGATCCGTTAAATAGCAATGTGTTCGCAAGTGCATGCGACGATGGACGAATTCTCATCTGGGATATAAGACAACCGACTAGCCTAGGTAATTGAACGTTAATTTTTTTTTTTTTTAAAAAAAAAAATTGTGTAACTAATCAAAATTTATAATTTCTAATAAGATCCGTTTTGCTTGACGAGTTGTTCTAATGCCTTTCATGCTGTTATGTACAACCCGGTTGAGCCGCGACTTTTAGCCTGTGCGAATTCAAAAGAGGGAATGACTTTATGGGATATAAGAAGACCGAAATTGTAAATTGGATACAGTTTAAGCATTGACGTTTTTATCATTTGAAAATATTTTAGGCCGCTATTAAAATACGATTCTGGGCAAAGTTTTATGAGTGTTAGATTTAACTCTAGCGGAACTCAAATATTTGCCCTCAGACGACGATTGCCTCCAGCGCTTTACGACATTTATTCCCCAAAATATATCCATCAATTTGATCATTCTGGTTATTATAACGTATGCACGATGAAAAGTTGTTGCTTCGCTGGGGAGCAGGATCAAGTAAATTTTTGAAAGATTTCATTATAAATCTATATTATAATGTACGTCTTTTTATAAATTTTAGTACGTATTATCTGGTTCTGACGATTTTAATCTTTACGTTTGGGAAATACCAAAAAGCGGAAGTAAAATAAGCAGTGAGATTTTTTTTAAAAAAATATTTTGTTATTGAATAATTATTATTACATGTACTCTAAAATTCTTGTATTTTTCTCTAATTTATTTATTTTTTAGGAAATGTGAACGAAACACATATGATCTTGAAAGGCCATAGATCAATTGTTAATCAAGTTCGATTTAATCCCCACAATTTTTTATTGGCTTCATCAGGAGTTGAAAAAATTATCAAAGTGATTATTATTATTTTTTTTTTTTGGTTTTTTAAAAGTAAATTGTTGCCAATTTTTTTTTTTTTTTAGTTGTGGAGTCCGTTTGAATTGCCGCAGTCAACTGGAGGTTTGAAGAAAGATTGTGTTACAAGCGATATTGAAAGAAAAATATATTCTCATGAAGATTATGTGCATTTGGTTTCGAGCAGTGGTCAAGCGATGACTCACGACTACAGTCAACAGTCCACATGCGAAGATCCCCGAATGATGGCATTTTTTGACACTTTGGTTCATCGCGAGATTGAAGGTTTGAACACAGATAGCAATCAGTCGGTGATCAACAGTGACAGTTGGCTTTTTAACGTAGTTGATGGTTTCTCCATGTCAGAAGGTGATGATTCTTCCTCCAACGCAAGTTCTGACAGCGAGTCCATCACTATCGTTTCCGATGATAGAGGTTCCGAAGCGTCAGAAGATATTGCAACTTCAATCAATAACGATGACGAACGACTGGACAATGGAGATGCCAGATTTTCAATGCAGGAAATGAATCATAATAGTTGGCAAACAGATTCTGAAAGTTCTTCGTTATTGGTTTCTTCAGTATCATCCTTTTCGTGTTCTTCTTTATCATCCGATGAAGACGAAGTTCAGAAATCCAAAAAAGGCGGCGAGGAAAAAAATGGAATGCAATCTTGGTCTTCAGGATCAGATGCATCGTCGTCGGTACCTACGTCGTTAGAATCGATTTCATCGTCGGAAAATGAAAGCGGGCGAATTACGTTGCGTAATAAAAAAATTGTAAGTCGATGGGAGCGGTTGAAATTTTTGAGGAAACGTCAATTTCAGTCGACTTTGGAATTGGACGACTCCGAACTGGACTCTGAAAGTCAAAATACATCTTCGCAGCTTAAAAAGCGCATTCGTTTAAAATTGCGTGGGATTCAATCAAATAAAAATGATAAAACTTGTTCGATGGCGACAACTTCGTCCACCACTTCCAACGAAAGAGTTTCAAATAACGATTCTTCGAACGATAAGGACAGCAGTTCGGAAAAATGTAATGTGATTTGTATAGCCGCGCAAAACTCGAGTCCGCGTTTACAAGGTAAAGAAGACGAAGATCAGCCATCTACAACTCCAGATAGCGGAATCGCTTCGAGGAGCTTCGATAACGAAAAACCTTCGGCCAGTACTTCTGACTGCAATCTATCCGAATGTTTTCCCCACAAGTTTAATAAAAATTCTAATGCCCGCAATGGACGCGTTTACAGGTCACGTAGAAAAACATTTTCGGATTCTGATTAGAGAAATTTTTAGCTATCTGTAATTATTGTATACATTTTGGTTTCCTTATTCAGTTTTCATTCTTTCAAATTATATTTACTTGTACAGAATCTAAATCCGCGAAATGAGCATGAGTGAAAATGAGCTACTGTTTTATTTTTAATTTTTGAGAAGCGATACATTTATGATTTTTAATTTGGAAAAGGCAATAATTGAACTACTAATTTAACAAATAATAGAAACACTCTTGATTGTTAATGTCCTATACTAATTTTGATTTCTAGGGACAACCTTTAAAGACCAGAATCATGTCACTCCGTAAGCTCATGTACCCATAAAAGCTGAAACGCAATCTTATCTAATGGGTAATTTTTTTTCCTTGATTATTAGGCAAAACCTTAATAGTTTACCAAATGAAATTGAAAGTGAAAACTAGTTTTAATATTATTATGAAAAAAGAAAAATTGGGTAACAAACTCACAATTTTACTAATTAAAAAAATGTTAAAACAATTTATTTTCGTTAATTTTGTATCATACTAACAATAAGTTTTAAAACTTAAATTTCTGCTTAAAAGCTTTTACAAATTTTTGTTTTAAAAAAATGTATTTACTAGTTACACACGTTAAAATAATTATAAATTTATGCATTAACATACTGTAATTGAAAGTTATAAAAATTCAAATTTTTTTTCAAGTGAATTCTCTTAAAAATTGCGTCGTCAAGTGGAAGTAAAAATTATTACAGTATTGAAATTTAAGCCATCATAATTTGGTTTAAAAAATTGTATTTTTTGATTGATTGATTGTATTATTATTTTTTTTTTGATTTCATTTAAAGTGTTTAAATTTTCCCGCGGAGTATAATGCTGAATAATGTAATTGGCACCCAACATCATTACCAGGTGGCGCTTTTAGTTAAAATTGTAAAAAGCCAAGTTGGAAGCAAGGCTCCCGAGAGCAGAGCAGGGGTAAAAAGTTGGTCGAGCGAGCAACGTGGTGAAAATTAGGAGAGGTGAAGGTAGTCGGAGGACCGTTTGTGCAACAACCTCGGCTTTCTCCAGCTCCTTTCATTATTTCAAAAGTAAATTTCGGCATTATTGTGTTGTCGCGTGATTCGAGTTTGCTGGGATACGAATAGATCGAAGCTAGTGTTGGGTGTCGAAGCTATTTTTATCGAAACGAAATAAATCATAATATAATTTAATAAATAAATAAAAAAAAAAAAATCAAATCGAGAAAGTCGCGAGCAGAAGTTGCATTGTCAACGAGGGGAGACGTAAAATGATGGGCGAAACGCAAATTACTAATAATACAACTTATTTTACAACTCAAACCGAAACCTACATGGAGCAAGAAGAAGAATGGGAACGAGAAGGCCTTCTCGATCCAGCCTGGGAAAAACAACAACGCAAGGTAAAAAAAAAAAAAAAAGATAAAATTGAATGAAATTCGATTGTTGAGTAAAAATGTTCCGGGTGGCGGTGTAAGATTTTACGGGGGGCCCCACGCATAGTTTACAGCAGGCAAATGGAAATAGGCCATATAGGGCGAATGGCGCCCTCTGAACAACAACGCCACTTATGGGTACGGTGTCTCCTTACGTTACGTCGAAGAGTTTTTTTTTTTTTTCTCTCTTGCCAGTCTCACTCTCCTGGAGCTCCTCTTCATCGGATCGCATCATCTCGAGTTAACGTAACCTGCTCGAGTTACACCGATCACTTAATGGGAAACCTATTACAGTAATTTGGTTTAAATTTAGTACCGGTATTACCAAACTTTTTTAAAAAAATATATTTATAAATAATTTTTTAAAATAAATGCTTTTGGGGAGTTTTGACCCCGTTGATGAATGAAATTTTGTAGAGTTGTTGACCAGCAGCTGCGATTGTTCGCAGCGTGGGAACGGCAATTTGATTAGCTCATCCGTTCATGTTTTTACGGAGATGAAGAAAAATTGATTTAGAAGTACTGTACGACGTCTGCGAACGTTTTTTCTTTCTTATCCACGTAACGCCGCACATTTACATAATTATAATAAAAATGATGCTGTTTGCTAACACAGTAGCAACCGATGATGCCGCTAGCTTCGTCCTTCTCTTAATTTTTTTTTCTGAAGAATCCGCTTAAAAGTTATAGGTGGAGAGATTTAATTTCTATTTGTTTACGTAAGATTTTGTGAGTAAAATAACAATAACCATTTTGAAGAGAAAAATATATTAGTACTTTTTCATTAAAAAATTTTGTTTCAAAATTAATATAAGATTCTTTGGACCACAATGAGTTCCGCGAACCGCAGCTTGAGGAAAGCTCGAACTGTACGATAGTTTGAATGAGTCCATGAAAAACACACCTGTGGAAATAACTGAACATTTGGCGTAGAAAATAATAATAAAAAAAAGGTCACTTTCAGATAGCATTACAAACATAATGTTTATTTAGCATTATAATTATTATTCACCGTAGTTAAATGGCATTATTTTTTAAAAAAAAAAAAAAAAAATTTCTGTAACGAGATTTAAAAATAGCGTTTAAATAGTGTATTTTTAGCAAAAAAAAAAAAAAAACTTGGGTACAGTTAAGTTGGAAAATGAAACGACCGTTGGAAAAAAATTTCGTATTTAAATAAAAGTTTTATTTTATGAATTAACAATGCAGTAACCGGAAATATATTTTTATTAGCTGATAAATTAAAATTTACTATCTCATATTAAGTTGTTTTATTTTTTTGTTAAATATTATTTAAAATATGAAACGGGTTTATATTGTTCTGCTGTTTACCAACATTTCTGATAATTATTATTTATAAAAGCTGTAGGATGGTGAATCATATTTGTTAAGGTGTATTCTAAATTTACATTAGATATTTGATTAAATAGTGACGACACAAATATGAAATGTATTTGTGAACTAAATGCGAGACACACACACACATTGTTGCCGTGAATAGTAAGGAAATGATAGACAATAAGGTACACGATTCGGAAATGAAAGTGACACAGTAATTCCAATTGACTGGCGAGAAGTGTTAAGCCGTTTGAAAGATGTAAGCGTAAATACAATAAAATAATTTAGCGCTTGTTCTAATAAATGGGGAATCGCGATCGTCTGTGTTTTTCCTCATCTAATCGCCTGTTACTTAATGCTAGGGTAAACTAGAGATTACTATCATCCGCTTCGTAAATCGGAAAACTATGCAATCTTTTGCCAACTATGCCTATCTTAATAATAATATCGCCTAGTGCACGTTTTGATATTAACTTCGATTGCATAATCTTTATTTTGCCGGTAATAAAATTATTTATAATCGTTTTGTGGGTCACATACAGTATACAACGGATCCGGTTTGTTGTCATCTGATTTCGTATCTGGCACCAATAATTAAAAAAAAAAAAAAAAGGGAAAGTATTTCATTTCCGCTTTGGTGTTTATATTTTACAATAATTTAATTGTTGAGACATACTTTTTAACTTTTACTAATGAGTTTATTAAACAATACTTGTGAAGTAACTAATTCAAAAAGAAAATGTTGCAATAATTGCTAAAAATATTGTATGAAATAGTATTTGAAGTGTGAACATTTTTGTTACAGTTAATATCATGTTATTTTTTTTTATTATTGATGAATCAATATTTAAATTGACGATTAATAAAAATCGCGGTCATTACACTCTTTTAAGTCTAACAAAACGAAACATTAATTTTAGTCTATAGGTTATGCACAATTAATTCATAGAAAATTAATATTACATAGGCCTACAGTACTTTCAGTGTACGGTCAAAAATATTTTTATAAATAATTAAAACTTTAAATTAAATTTGATAAATTAACGTATTAATGTATTTCCGTACCATCCAAAAGTTTTTAAATTTATTGTGAGAAATTCTTTTGGTTAAGTTTTTCTTATTTTTTGCGTTATTAACTTTCTGATTTGTTGCCACCAAATTTTTTAATCAAGATTAATCAGCTGACGTAATTTACGGTAATTCTTTATACTAAATTAGATTAAATTAATTTAGACTACGGAAGTATATTTTTTTTTAGAACATGATTAAAATGAATTTAGCCCACAAATTTGTTGACTTTTTATAATTTCTTACTTGTAAGAAACAACATAGATCGGTCCCATGGTTTAGCAAATTGAGATCAGTGTAAAACGAAGATTAAATAAAACTAGATCACTGAATGGCAACGAAATAAAACGGAAAATTATTTTTTTTTTATTAAAAAAAATAACTTTACAAAATGCTAGTTAAGTAAGACCTCGCTTAACGTAGGGATGCGCTCCAATAATTTGAGCGTTAAGCGAAACCATTCAAAATTTCAATATTGCTTGCGGAGATTCTGGGGGAATCCCAATACACCGCGCGTGCTATTTCTGGGAATCCCAGAAACAACATTGAACGGGATCTTACTGTACTTTTTTCCGTTACAGTGCTGATGATTCTACAAAAAGAATGAGTACAGTACATAATTGTATTTAAACTTATGTTTGCCAAAGGACGAGTAGTTGAAAAAATACAATTTATTTATTTATTTAAAAAAACTAAATTATTTTTAAATGAAAAATTTGCGAATAAATTTGCGAATAAATGAGTGGTTAAATAATAATGGAAATGTAGTTAAACTGAGATTCCGGGGGTTACTGTTTACTTCCATTTCAGATTAAACTGTCATGCACTTCATGCCCATGAATGGTCATTTCCTGTGATTAAAAGTGACCTGTGGCTAAGCGATACGGAAATGAACTTTATATTGTTTTTATTTTTGAAGATACATGACACTGGAAACATTATTGTAGGAGATTAATTTCCAAACATCGAATTCTGGATGTGAAACAGAAAATCGAAATTAGAAAGTTTAACAAAGTTATACAGGAAAACATTTAAAAAGAAGTTGCGTTTATTTTATGATAGAACGCCGGTACAGTATTTACTTTGACACATGCACTTGTTAGTTTACACGTTGTTACTGATTTCGTAGAACGTTTTTTTCCCCTATCTATTTTATCTTTAAAAAAAAAACCGCGCAACCGGCGTTGATGAGTAAACAGAATTGTCGAACCAGTTAATACAGTCCAATTTAAATTCATTAAAAGAGAGAGAAAAAAAACCCAGCGTTTATTATTGAAGTACGGAAACAACCTTTCCAATTTAATGTCACATGTTTTTATTTTTTTTTTTAAAAAATAGGCTGTTGAATTTTAATTTTGTATTTGGATGGCGCCAACTGGCGTTTGATTAGCATTACGACATAAATTATCAGCTCCTTTGAGTGTTACTTTTTTCTCGCTGGTTTGTTGCTTGACCTGCCCTCGGTTTTTTAATTTTTATTTTTTTTGATGATATCGACATCGACCTTTTTCAGGTTTTGTAGGTCATTTTGTTTTCTAGTCCGAGAAGACCACACTCGGTGTCGTCATCACACCTTCGTATACTGTAGAACGGAAAGGACATTATTGTTTCGGTGGATAATGGATTCACTATCATGGCTACCTAAGATGTTAGCATTATTATTATTTTCTCTTCGTTAGGTTTTGTAAGTCAGACGAGTTTGATGCGTGTTTATCCACTCGCATCACGTGATACAAGCAATACTATTATTATATCATTTTATTTGGTAGTTGTTGTTGTTGCTTTTATTTCTATTCAAGGTTACCTGCCTACCACCTGTAACATTTTTTTAAAGCTAAAATTGCCAAATGCTGTCGGTCGTCATTCACAAATTGCAATAACTTTACTCCACTTCTCGGTGCATATTAATTTTTTCTTCACATTTTTAATTCAAAATTACGTTTTAAAAGTATCATTATGAACGTTAACTGACGTAGATTAATAAAATATTACTTTTTATTCATTTGAAAATTTAAGCCAAGTTATTGTTTTTCTAAGAAATTTTAGTTTTATGTAATTTTTTTAATGGTTTAAGATTACTGTATTCTTATTTAAAATTTTATTATTTACGGTAATTGATATTGTAGACAGGCATTTAAAAACAATTGTGGTAAAATGTTTTTTTTTTTTACATTCTCTTCTTCATACCAAGGTTTGATGACCAAGTTAATTAATTAATTTTTTTACACAAATTAGAATGTTGCTCAGAAATTGAACTGTAAAATTTAATATTATATTCTATTAATGCGTAGGATATTTCCAAAATTTACGGTTGCTTTTTTGTACTGTTATGGCGATGAACTGAACTGAACTTAAGTATTTTTTTAATCATGTCGGAAAAATATGGAGACACACTTAATGACGTTAAGAATAATTATGGTTTTTCAAAAAGATTTTTTTTTTAAATTAATGCATATGTTAAAGCTTAATGGATTTAGCTTGTAAATTTTAATTTAGCTTATTTTCAGTTTAATTTGACTTTTAGAGACAAACTATATTTTATGAATTATGTTTTTGTTTACTTTAATTATTATAATTAATTGGATAAACCGATTAGAATCAGCAAATAATTCATTTAGCCAAGCAAAAAATGCTTTTTTTTTATATTCAGCTTAGTGCGACATTAAACTCTTGACATGGTTTTTGACGTGAGTGGCGTTGGTTTATGATAAAGTAAACTGCAAATTCTTTTTAACCTTATTTCATTTTTTATTGTTGCTGAATGAAAAGTTCATGCAATATCTAGGTAAAACGTGCCGGAGCAAAAACGAAAAGCATTTGTTAAGGAAATGAGAAAATTGATTTATATTGCGCGTAAAACCTTGAAACATTTTAAATAACGGTTTTATTATTATTATTTTTTTTTTTTGCCATAAAAATATTAATTAATTTTTATCGAATTTTAAAATATTGTACACGCGTTTTTTTTTTTTTTTTTTAATTTTTAAGTAAAGTAATTAACGAGCATAATAATGTAATTGCGAACACTCCTTAGAATAATAATATTGAAGATTTAATTGAAAGTTAGTGTAAAGGCGTGAATTTGCCAACTCGGGTCGTCGCCCACTCAAAGTCTCCACATTTAGGGAAAAAAAATGTTTATTATTAGAATGAGATAGGTTAAAAATACCAGAAGTTTTAATATGTTGAACGCTTGAGTTTCCATCTACAGTAGGAAAACGCTGATGCGTGAAGCACCAAAATAAATCTGGAAAAAAATGAGTTATACTAGAAAAAATTTATTACGTGTACATGAGATAAAGAAGTATTTGATAAGTATAAATATTTTCCCAAAAATCGAGAACATGCCCATATTTAAATTAGCATTGGTTATACTATATTAGTCCTGCCCTATTACATTTCCTAAAACTTGGATTTATTCAAGAATAATTTATGGTAGGCATTGATTATGAATAAAAAATACTATGCTAAAATTACAGTTGGCTAACGATATATATATTTTTTTTTGTTTGGAAAATTACTTCTTCAACAAAATAAATAAATACCGAGACAACTTTTATTTAATAATTATTTATGGTAGTGATTAATTTATGAGTTTACATTAACTGAATTTGTTTAACTTTTTAAAAAAAAATACAACGGGAATTTATTTACAATAATAATATTTACGGTTTTTGCTTTATAATATTATTACTAGAAAAATAAAAATTTTTTTTTTTTAAATTTTTATTTTAGTACAATTATTAAATTTTACTTAAGCGTGGTTGTAAACTGTTAGAATAGGTTTTGTAAAACTCGAGGAACATAATATACAGTCCATAGCGAGTTTACGATTAAGGTTTTTAAAATTTCAAAATTAGCGTCATTAATTTCCAGGTGTGTTCTGGAATTAAGAGGAAAATTGCGTGAACATGTTTACGATACATGTATCGAGGCAATTTTGATAAGAGCTGCGCTATTGTTTTACGAAGTTTTAAAAGAATATTACGAAGGTTAATTAAATCGAGTAATTTTGAAAATTTAACATTACATTAATTCGTTTTCCTCTTCCTCGCCTGCATTTTCTCTCTCGACCTTGGCATACAGTCAGTGTCCCGTAAAAATGAGATGCGTGTCGATCGCCCTAACGTCATTTACATTGACGACAATAATATTAATTATTATTATTGTAGCCGGGGGAATTTTGTCATCATTTTATACGGTTTTAAGCGGTTGACAATTTTTTTTGTTTGCATGTGCATCATTAATGTACAGATGTATTTGAGAGTTAGGAATGCGGGTGTAGTCCTGTATAAATTAATATAAAAAAAAAAACATGGAGCAATAATGTTTTGGTTGAATAATAAATACTTGCCCAGAATAAAAGAACTTCTCATTTATTAATCTCATAAAGTTACAATAGTAGCCATAAAAAAATACAATGTTTCATAAAGTTCCAAGCGAAATTAGAAATCGTGATGATGCAAAATTTTACATTAATATCGTTATTTTTTTTTTTTTAACCTGCAATTTGAGTACTGGTATAATAAACGATCGTAGCGATAAACTTATTAACAATGATTCTTCATGAATTTAACTTACACGATGCTTTTACTTTTTTTTTTTTCGTGGGAAACACAAACATTTGTTTATACTTTGTATCGGGGTTCGGCTTACAAAAGTAACAAAACAATATGTGTACGCGCTCTCTCTTTCCTCTTTAAAATAATGTCAAAAAATATTTTTGCAGCAAACCTTTTTAAGTTATGCATCAAGCGTGTAATACGAAACAGACTTTTGAAATAATAGTTTTGAAATACCGGTACTAGACTTAATTGTTATTCAATGTCGGACCTGACTGTATTTAGAGCTGCATTTTTTTTTTTATTGTTATTTTATCGTAGTGATGAACGATCGTTTGTAAAAATCATTCGCACTCAAACAAGGAGAAACATATTTTTCACCTGTCAAAAAAAAAAAAAAAAAAACTATGAAAACTTTTTTCGAATTCAACCTTGCGCATCTATTTATTCCCTTGCATGTTTGCTTTTTTTTTTTTTTAAAAAAATTGTTTTGTCCCCGAAACTTGACAAGAGAAAAAAGATGAAAGAGTTGAAGTTTTTCATCTTCTAAGAAACCGTTTTTGATACATGTTCCCGGCAAAATGATTTTACATGATATTTTAGGCTGTAAGTTGGTTAACAGTTAGTATAATAAAGAGAAATTTGCTAAAAATGTGAGTGTCGACCTAAGTAAAATTAATATTTCTCACTCTTGATCTAAAATTTAAAAAAAATTATAAAAATGTATTTATTGGCTACCGTCTCTTTTTTATCTATGAAATTCGGTACTACTGTACATGTATTATGTTTGGGCCATATGCCGGTTAAATCAATTTGCTTGAAATTCAATACATGCACTTGTAACAGAGACATGCATTTAATTTTGTCACTTAAACTAGACCTAATTTGTTCGATAGCCAAGAAGAAAGACGAAAAAAATGTTGGGAAGAAAGACTAAAAAAAAAAATAATAAAGTTTGATAATCGAGTTTGATAATAAAGTTTAATTCTAGAAGCGATGCCAGATCGTGCTGTTGAATTAAATTAGCTTTCTTAACTATTTTTCTTTTATGGTAGGTGCGTTTTTGTCGCATTACGCGTTTGGGTTCAACTGAATTTTGATGCAAAAAAAAAAAAAAAGTTACAGTAGTTCCAATTTATTCTAGATGACTCACCTACTGTAACAGTAGACTCTCGCTAATCCGAACTAGGAGAGAGATGGAAAAAAAGTTTTTAACTACATGTACATGTCAAATTTTATTATTATTTTTAATTTATTTTGTATATACCAGTAATAATTACGTACATGTTAATATATTTGTATACTGAAATCTTATTTTTATACAGTACCGTATATAAAAATGCCTGTACAGTACATGTAATCGATAATCCGAGCCACCTTGTATTTTTATTAGTTCGGATTAGCGAGAGTCTACAGTACTTTTCGTCAATTATTATTATATAACATATAGAAGGAGTTTTTTCTTTTCGAGTTTATTTATTTTTTTTTTGTTAGAAAAGTCTCGGTATTTTCAAGGAAAGTTGAATGTCGAGATTATCATTGATCGAGATGAAAGCCAGAAAGAGAAAAGGTTTCTTGAGTGTTTATTTAAAGGTGTTTGGCCTTCTTACATCCTGCAGTTTTCTCTTCCAAAATAGTTATTCTTAGATCTGTTATTTAAGAAGTTGGGAGGAGAAAATTTGGAGGAGGGAGATGCACCTCGAAACGAGAAAAAATATACAGTTTTTGAGCGTTTCCTGTGGGTGAAGCATCGACTTGGAAATCATCCAATGTGCTAACACTGCTCTAATATACAGTAAATTTGTTTTTAAGGTGCCGTGTACCTCCCTCATTTCAACTCTGGTGACTTAACTGCTTCTCAGTTATTTGATTTATCAACTCAGGTTGGGTTTCCTGAGTTTATTTTCATTCCTTTTAATACTGTAGTTGCGTTTATCGTTTCTGTACATGTACTGTTATTTTATCAAATCAGTTAATATTTAATATATTTCAAATGTTACACAAAGATATTTTTCAAAATGCAGTGCATTTCAGATGTGCAACTACGGTATAAATATATGTGCACGGGGTTCAGCTTTTTACAGCCTGTTTTTATGTTCTCGGAGAAAAATTAATAAATTCTGTCAGTACATGTATAATAAAAAATAGAAAGATTATAAGTCCGTACTTATAGTTATAATTTAAAAATTTGGCATTTGTGTTCAGAAAACATTATTTAGTTTTAATAACCGCAAGAAATTAGTTTGTTTTTTGAGGCAGAAATTATAATTCTATACTTTTTATTAAATTTAATTGATATATTAATGTTAGTACAGTGTATTTAGCGTTACGAACACTACCTCGTGGATTCGTTATACGATGTGAACTCTACTATTGAATTTTAAAGAACCAAATGCCGTCGCAGAAATCCATCCAGTAATCTCTTTAAACCGTTGAGGTGGTAGAAATTAATTTTTTTTATCTAAATTTTTAGTTTGAATTATTTCGTTGTCACCTAGTGATCCAGTTTTGTTTGATCTTCGTTTTATACTGATCTTAGTTTGTTAAACTATATAACTGATCTACATTGTTGCTACCAAAGAAAAAATTAAGGGTAAAATGAGACTCATTGAAACTCATTTAATTTTTGATCTTGTTATAGAAAAACGTTTTAGTAAATTTTGTTTATCGTTTAGTAAAACTGTTTTTTTAATTTTTGCTAATGAAACTTTTTAGTCATGATAAAAGTTTTTATAGTAAGAAATACGGTTGTAACGAAATATTTCTCGGAATTGTTTCCTCGTCAGGTAGATTTTAATTAGTAAAATGATTAGTTTTTTTTTTTTTTGAACATTTGATAAGCTTTATCTTACTTTGATGAAAAAAGTGATTAACTAGAAAATGACAGATGACTGTGTGTACGCTGAATAGCGTGACTCATTAAATGAATTTACGTTGGTATATACAGTACGGTATTTAAGAATTAGAATTTTGTAAATTTTAATGAGATTTTTTTTTTTTTAGAGTTTAAAATGATTTACATGTCTATCGAGTTTGAGATTTATTTAATATCAAAATGTCTGATGAATGAATAATTTATCTTTAAAAAATCCTCTCATTATTATAGTTTTGTGTTATTTTAAGATAAAAGGAAATTGTTCAATTTAATCGATAGTTTTAATTTATTAAATAAGAAAGCTCTTGAAATATTATTATACATGTATTATGACCCGAGTGAGGTTATTGCTCTGTCGCTTCCTTTTTCTACGAGTCTAGTTAGGTTTTTGTTATTTTTAAAAGTGGGTTATTATTATTTTTAGTAGTTAAATCAAGTGCAACTCAATAACGTTTTCTAAATTTTTTATAACATTTTTTTTTTACTTTATAATTATTAATTTTTTTAATAAAATAAACGCCGTTTGCTAATGTACTTCAATGAAGATTAGCACTAAATATGGAATAGGTTTATCTTGATTAGTTAGTTTTAAAATGGTTTGTTTTGAAGGATGTGGTTTTTTTAATGCTGATAATATCGCTTTAAATATTTAGCTGTCTGGGAGATTTTAAATACGAAAGCGACGCCTCATTAAATATTTATTATAAAAACAGTTTGGTTTTTTCTTTCTCGAATTTTTAGTTATCATTGTTATTTTTGTAACTCGAATAATTATTACAGATCTGGTTTTAGTTGAATTTTAAATTTGCTAGACATTTTTTAGACGAAGAATGTCACTCGTTTTGCCATTTGAATCAGCTGATTGTTAAATGGAGTGACACGTACGCAAAACCCATTCAGATTTTCTACTACTGTACATGTAGTTCTTTCTACCTTAACCTTGTCTCCTATTGGATTATCTCGGCGAACTCTTTAAGTTAAAAAAAAACCTTTCTTATTAAACACGAATTAATGTTATTTGTAGAATTTTGAGTTGAGAAAATTGTTTATTATAATTTCTCTAAGGTGAAAGGAAAACTGATGAATCTAACACGTCGTCATATACGTGAAAACTGATAGAATATCGTGACTAACGAAAAGTACAATGTACTTGTAGAATAATAGTTTAAGAAAGCGATTTTACATTTCAAGAAGTTTGGGTTTTTTTTTTTAAATACTGTAATTGTTCGTACTTGTCATTTGGTATACGGCAATTAAGGTTTTTAAGGTTCATTGATTTCACTTAGTTTAAATACTTTTCAAATTAATAAAATGAATGATCCCACTATTAATGCTCAATTAACTCTTAACTTCCAATTTGGTAAACCGTAAACGATTAAAAAAAATAATGATTACAGTACAGTATTTGGCTTTCTTTTTGCTAAAGAAAATTGAACGCAAAATAACTTTTTTTACTTTATTAAAAATAAAATCGGTTTTAATAGTGGTTTTTTTTAAATAATTTTACGAGGAGATACTGTCATACAGTAGGCTACATGTATTTTTATAATTTTATGGTTTCTAATATTTTTGCAGTAGGCCTATAGATTTTAATAAGACTACACTGTACATGTGCTAGCGGTTAAGTTTTTTTTTGCTTGCTTTTCTTATGCTTATAATATTATTAGAATTATTACATAATAATAAATTAATGAAAAATATAATTTTATTACTCAGGGTATTAAAAATTATTTTAACTAAAAATTCTTAGTTATGGCGCTATAGAAATAATTAATTTCTTTTTTTAACTGTTTATAATGAACATAAAAATGTAAATGCTTACGTCATTAGAATCGGAGTTAAACATAAGAATTAGTAAACAAGTTTTACACGCAAATTCTCTACAGTATTAACTGTTATGTTCCACAATACTCCCGGCAGCACGAACTTTTGGATGACTCGTAAAAGTCTTCAACTTCAAAAATTAATCATTGTCGCGTTACATCCAAAATCTTTTTCGGGTATCGGTTCGTCTTCAAATCCGTTTTATTTATGGTTCATCACGTCACGACGTTTAATCGCCGCTGGGATATTAATAGCAATCGCAATTGAGTTTGAATTTGGCAAAAGTCTAATTTTAAATGTTCCGAACAGACTTTTTATTTATGTAAGTTAATTATTGTCGAGCCAAGTATTTTTAAACAAAATAAAATTGATTTGTTGGGGTATACTGTACATTTGATTCCTCCTTCGTATGTAGCAATTTTACTGACTCATACTAAATACATGTAATGTAAAGCACTATGTGCATGTAGAACTAATGCTTTTTTCCACTATACGCAGTGTAAATGTATTTTTAAATTTGATGCTAAGCTATAATAGAAAGCCCAAGCGTTTGGACTGCGGACATTTTTTTTTTTAAATTAGACTGACTGCGTGAACGTAGTTTTGCTTTGGAGTTACGAACTTGGCTTATGTACAAATATGCCAAACACACTATAAAGGCTTCGGTGTGTTTATATACCATCTTCCGATTCTTTCTTGCTTTTGAGAGGTTCTACGGTGTTGAGTTACTCCCCACCCCACAGAACGGGTCGGGTGCCCGCACAAATACGCCGCTACCACCGTAGCATCCTTCAGACGAGCTCTCGTTCGCGGGAGATTGCGTTCTATGGCCAAAAATGGAAACTGATCATTTTTGCTTTGCTCACTTTAAGATTAACTTATCTATTTTGTGTGGTGAGCAGGGAGCTATGCATAACCGAATGACATAACATTTTCAAAATGAGTTTCATTATGTCTTTCATTTTAAGTGCTTTTGCTTTAGTAAAACATCTCATGTTTTCTAAGAATTACAAACTTAAACTAAAAGGATTAATTTTGCTTTTAAGGTATTTTTTTTATATGACGACGATCTAATTTTAAAATGGGGATGAAATGAAAATTTGTAAAAATAACTATTTTACGGAAAATGATATGGAATACTTTATATCCTATTTTTAAACTTCTTCAATACCGTAAACATTTTTTATCTAGTTTGTACTAAACTACTTCTTGATTTTTCGATGCCTTAAATAGCTATTTGTTTAAATGGGCAAAATTAGAAATACAATTTTTTTGCAGAAATTATGTATGCGTTCGATTGACAATTTTCTTAAAATCGAAAATTTAATTTAAAAAAAAAATATTAAAATTAACAAGGATTGAGATCATGTGACCTACGTACAACAATAATTATTACCAGTAATTGGAATAAGTGGAATTGAAATTTGGAAAATTATACTTTGTTACATTAATACTGTACAGTATAGTTGTAATTGAATTTGGCGATAATAAACTTGATGACTTTTAATTAATTTAGACATTGCATTTAATTTTGAATTTTTTTCCCCCCAGACTTTTACTGCTTGGTGCAACTCTCATTTGCGAAAAGCCAACACACAAATCGATAATATCGAAGAAGACTTTCGAAATGGGTTGAAACTAATGTTACTTTTGGAGGTAATCTCCGGAGAAACTCTTGCAAAACCTGACCGTGGTAAAATGCGATTTCACAAAATCGCCAATGTCAACAAGGCTTTGGATTTCATTGCAAGCAAGGGCGTAAAATTAGTTTCAATTGGAGCTGAAGGTATATATACTACGTATATTATAAGTTCAATTTTGACATACCGGTAATATTTTTCTGTATTGTGTTTCTTAACGATCTGCTCTTTATTCATAGAGATTGTTGATGGAAACGTTAAAATGACATTGGGTATGATCTGGACCATCATTTTGAGATTCGCTATTCAAGACATCTCAGTAGAAGGTACAAATTTTTTGCATGCATTTCTCAGACTTATTGCTGACGTGTTTATTTTGTATAAATTAGAAATGACTGCAAAAGAAGGTCTTTTGTTGTGGTGTCAAAGAAAAACTGCCCCGTACAAGAATGTCAATGTACAAAACTTTCATCTCAGGTGAGAACTTTTGATCTTAAAATTGGTTTTGTCAACTTTAATTTTATGCCATTATCTATTGTTTAGCTTTAAGGATGGTTTAGCGTTTTGCGCTTTAATTCATCGTCATCGACCAGATCTTATTGATTATTCCAAACTTTCGAAGGACAATCCTTTGGAAAATTTGAACACTGCCTTTGACGTAGCTGAGAAATATCTTGACATACCTCGAATGTTGGATCCAGAAGGTAATTAATTATCTTAATCACCGTTTACAAGCAAAAAAGAATGGTAGACTACAGTACAATTTTTTTTGGAACTGTAAATTTTACGTCAATTCTACTTAAAAATAATAAGATCAGCCCAATTGAGATTTTTTAAAAATTTATTTTTTGAAAGAGCCTTAGCTTTTCGATATATTGCAAATTATTTTATTTCCAGACTTTATCAACACTGCCAAACCTGATGAGCGTGCTGTAATGACTTATGTATCTTGTTACTATCACGCCTTCCAGGGTGCTCACCAGGTAAATTAAATGCCTGCTGTGAGTGAAGGTTAACTGCAAAAAATTATGTATTTTTTTGCATTTTGAAATCTCAGTGATTTGAAAACTAAAACGATGAATGAATCTCAGTTATATTAACTATTATAGTATTTATGTTGAACGATTTATAAATTGAATCTAACCTATTAAGAGTGAATTTTGATAATTTCAGTGGCAGTTTAACTAACATATTTTTAACATAACTTAGCTTAAAAAGTGTTGTAACTTGTAAAATGTATACCAAGTTGGAGAATGTTAGATATTCCTATTTCCCTCTGTGCTTGATCATTCCAGATATGTGTAATACTGCGATGCCTGATGAACGTGCTGTAATGACTTATGTATCATCATACTACCATTGTTTTGCCGGAGCGAAAAAGGTAAGGCGAAAGCATGGCAAAATTTCTAAACAAATTAAAATAAAGAAACTGCATTTTTGCTAGAAGTTGTTTTTTTAAAAGTATTACTTTTAATTAATCCATTGTTAATTGATTTGATATTTTATATCGTTTTTCTGAAGTTTTTATTATGCAAATTGTTTTTAAATAGGCCGAAACTGCTGCTAATCGCATTTGCAAAGTCTTAAAAGTTAATCAAGAAAATGAGAGGCTAATGGAAGAATATGAAAGATTAGCTAGCGATGTGAGTGTGTTATAATTTAAATTTTTATGTTGATAAGTTGTTAATAGATTTCAATTAGTTATTGGAATGGATTCGAAGAACTACTCCGTGGTTGGAAAATCGAACTGTTGATAACTCTCTGTCAGCTGTGCAAAAGAAGCTGGAGGAATTCCGAACTTACCGTCGGAAGCACAAGCCACCCCGTGTTGAACAGAAAGCAAAGCTGGAAACTAATTTTAACACTTTGCAAACTAAACTTCGTTTAAGTAACCGACCGGCCTATTTGCCCACTGAAGGAAAAATGGTTTCAGTAAGTTCGCTATTAAAGTCGTGTGGTTATTGTTGATAATTTTATTTATAAATGAATTATTTTATTTTAGGATATTGCGAATGCATGGAAAGGTTTAGAATTAGCAGAAAAAGGTTTTGAAGAATGGTTATTGTCTGAAATGATGAGGCTTGAACGTTTGGATCATCTGGCTCAGAAATTCAAGCATAAGGCTGATATCCATGAAGAATGGACTCGAGGAAAAGAAGAAATGTTACAAAGTCAAGACTTTAGAAACTGCAGATTAAACGAAGTCAAAGTAATCGACTAAAATGAATAAATTAATGTTTTGTTTTTACTTTTTTTTTAATTAAAAACTAGGCTTTGAAAAGGAAACACGAGGCATTTGAAAGCGATCTTGCAGCTCACCAAGACAGAGTTGAACAAATTGCAGCAATTGCTCAAGAATTAAAGTTGGTTTATATTAATATTTTAGTTTATAAGGTGAACAATTACAAATTAAAATGCGATTTAGCGTTTTGGAGTACCACGATATCGTCACAATCAATTCAAGATGCCAGAGAATTTGCGATCAATGGGATAGACTCGGAACTCTTACTCAGAAAAGGCGAAGTGCTCTTGATGTAATTTTTATTAAACTTCACTAATAAAATTCATGATTGTTTTTATTTTAAATAATATTTATTAAATTAGGAAGCAGAACGATTGCTGGAGAAAATTGATACTCTTCATTTGGAATTTGCCAAGCGAGCTGCTGTTAGTATTTAAAGCTGCATTATATATTTTTTTGCAGAAATTTGTAATATTTATTTTATTAACTTTAGCCATTTAATAACTGGCTTGATGGTGCTCGGGAAGATTTAGTTGACATGTTTATCGTTCATACAATGGACGAAATTCAAGTAATCATTCATCGTTATTCCAAACATTTTCTGGTATTTTTAACCTTTTTTTTTTTAGGGTTTAATTGACGCTCATGAGCAATTTAAGCAAACTTTGGGCGAGGCTGACAAAGAGTATAAATCTATTGTGACTTTGGTACAGGAAGTTCAGACTATCGCTCAAAAGAATCAGATACCTGGCGGAATTGACAACCCATATACCACTCTGACTTCATCGGTAAGTGATAAAATTTCGGTTTGCGCTTTATTTAGCTTAAGAAAGAAAAATATCTGTAAAAGTAGATTTACTTCGCAAAATTATAAGTTTATAAGTTTTGATGAACAGTTTATTTTATTTGTGCTGGCAAGGAAAGTTCGCCGCAGGTAAATTAATTTAGAATTGATGACTTATTGCCAAATTAGTTAAATATAATTAGCCTGTTGCACATGTAATTTTATTTTAACTCATTTTTAATTATTATTATTTATTTATTTATTTTTTGATTAAAACGTTAGCTGATTTGTTTTAATTGTTCACAATTTCTTGTATTTTAGGAATTGACTACTAAGTGGACAGAAGTTAGGCAATTGGTACCAAAGCGTGACCAAGTGTTACAACAGGAATTAATGCGTCAACAAAGTATAATTATTTTCTAATAAATTTTAGCGATTCATTTTTAATTTAAAATTTTTAAAACATCTATTAGATAATGAACGTCTTCGACGACACTTTGCTGAAAAAGCCAACATTGTTGGACCATGGCTCGAAAGACAAATGGATCAGGTAACAGCAATTGGAATGGGAATGGGCAACTTAGAAGATCAATTGGGCAAATTGAAAAATCTTGATCAACAAGTTGTTACTTACCGACCACATTTGGATGAATTGGAGCGAGTGCACCAAGAAATTCAAGAAGCTATGATCTTTGAGAATAGGTAAGTTTTTGGTAATTTGTTCAGTTAATTTTTCAATTATAATAATTTTTAATGTAAACATTTGCTATTTTTTAATAACAGGTACACTCATTATACAATGGAAACTCTAAGAGTAGGCTGGGAGCAACTTCTAACTTCAATAAATCGCAATATTAACGAAGTTGAAAATCAAATATTAACGCGAGACTCCAAAGGAATAACTCAGGAACAATTGAACGAGTTTAGAATGTCGTTTAATCACTTTGATAAGAACCATACTGGCAGATTAAATCCTGAAGAATTTAAATCATGTTTAGTTAGTCTTGGATACAGCATTAGTAAAGACCGTCAGGTATTTTATTCACATAAGTAATTTTTGACGATTATGTGAATGTCTTTTAAATTATAGGGCGATACGGATTTCATGAGGATTATGAGCATTGTTGATGCCAACAATACTGGTTATGTACACTTTGACGCCTTTTTGGACTTTATGACGAGAGAGAGTACAGACACAGATACTGCTGAGCAAGTCATCGACTCGTTCCGTATTTTGGCTGGAGATAAGGTAATACAAACGTTTGTTTTAGTGATTTCCCGTATTTTAATTATTGTTTTTTTGTTTAGCCTTTTATTACGGCAGAAGAACTAAGAAGAGAACTGCCTCCTGATCAGGCAGAATATTGCATCAAGAGAATGGCGGCGTTTAGAGGATCCAACTCTCCTCCAGGTGCGCTTGATTATATGTCGTTCTCTACGGCATTGTATGGAGAGAGCGATCTGTAATCATCTAAAGAATTCATTATCAGCTAAAAGGTCATTTTATATAAAGTTTATATATTTTAAATATTGATAGAAGAGTTAAACATGAGATGGCGCTCATTTCATAAATTGTTCACATAGATTTTTTTTGTTATATCTCACCCCTTTTATCGTTTCAAGTTTGAAATTCGTTCTCGTTTACGATTTTTCTAATGTCTTCAAAACATATTTTCTAAAAAAATTTAATTTAATTGAATTGCTCTTTTTAAAATTGAGAAATTGGAGTTTTAGATTGTTAGGGAAAAAAATCAGAAAAAATTATTTTGCATCAAAATGCATAATTTGTACAGAAATAATTTAGAACTTTCTTTGTGCACAAATTGTGTTAGAGGAGTCTAGTCTTAGATGATGCAAAGTTATATTCTGGCATATGTTTATAAAATTTATCATACGAGACTAATATTGATCAATTTATTTTGAGCGCAAATAAATGTTTTATATAGTCTCGGTGAACATGTGCCTTAGCGTTCTTTCGATCGAGCACATAACTATAACAGCAGGTATCTTATGTATTCAATATAATTATTTTTAAATTTGATATTATGTCATGGATTTGTTCTTAACGTGATATCAATAAGTTAAATGGAATGTTTTGCCGATATCCGCACTTGAGCATAGGCTATCGGTGATCGAACTGGTCCATTATATTTGGTCATTTAATGCACTTTTTAATGTCAAGTAACTTATTTAGTATCATTAGACAGTCGGATAAACCTCATTTTTTTTCATTTGAGGTACGTGTATTTGTTTTAAGAGTTTGACGCTAGCCCTAAATTTTATCTGGTCGATTTTTAATATTGATGTTTATTTTTGTGTGTTACTGATAGTCTGTGGTATAGTCATATCAATTCGTGAAATACAATCGAATTCATATCGATCAATACCGCAGCACTGGCGTGTATGTGTGTATGCATGAGGTATATTACAAATCATTTTAAAATACAAAATTTACGAATTACATGTGAATAATAAATATTAAATTTAATATTAGTATCAAATGAAAATTTGAATGAAATAAAGGTACGGCATCTAAAGCGTGCTGAAATGCTTTCCAAAAACTTGAAAGTGGTTCGTCACTATTATTTTAATATTTAATCGTGATATTTTAAAAATAAATTGGGTTACCATTTTTAATGAAAGTTTGACAACAATGACAGTGTCATGCACTACTGTACGCATAACTAAAATAAGAAAGTCTTTATTTTTTCCGACAATATTTACAATCAACTCTTGAATAAATTGAGCGCATCATTATAATTCTTAGAATTATACTATTATTCAAGTCAATACAGAATATTATTTCGAATACGTAATCTGTTGTTTTGATTGGTGCTCATGAATTGCTACAAAGCGTGCTAAAATATTAATGTATTTTTACGTTTGAAAATAAATTATCGAGATCTATATAAAATAATATTTCCATTTTACCATAAAAAATGTACCGGTATTTTAAAAAAATTAATTATATAGGAGAAAATAATTTTATATACAGTTTAGACATATGGTGCAGTTAGGCGTTGGTTGCTATTGCATTACAAAGACTATCTTGAAGATGCACAAATAGCTTGTATCTTGCAAAAGTATAAAACCATTTTCCAAACCACGTTAAAATTGGGTTTTCGGCCCCGTTAGCACCTAACTGAAGAACGCTTTGATCAAATGGATCTTTAATGTCGCATATTTTTAGTTGAGGTACACCGTCAGTGGAAAGTTTGCTGTTAAAAATTAATTCAATATCAAGTTCTCGAAATTGAAAAACTGATTCCGTGTTGCACATATTTTTTCCAAGTACCCTATTTTTAAATTAAATTGATCTTTTTATTTATTTTTTTTTTTTGAATCGTAAAAACGCATACTTACATAATATTGCATGGAAAAAATAACTTAGAGTTTTGTCCTAAAGAAGCCGGTATTGTAACAGTTGAGTTTGCTCGATTATAAGATGCATTTCCTTGTCTTTTAATAGAAATTAATCCTGAAAATTGCCCTTTTCTATAAGGGCCAACACCTTCAACATGTAGCGGTTCTGTTTCTCTGAACCGATTTTAAAGTTGCTGATTATTATAAATTTAATTAAGTTTACAATAATTTTTAATTTACCTTTTAATGGTGTTTTCCTTAATTCGACGAATTGCAGCGTCGGCAAAACGATTGATACTATTTTTGGTTACCCTTGATTGTGCTGCCCCGATGATACATTTAGCTGCAAAATGTTTTCATCAAAATTTCATCACTTGTAATTTTATTTAGGATTAAATTTATATAAATTCTTACTATTAATGAACAATAACATCATCAACGTAGTAATTATCAATTCATATATTTTAACCATGATAATCTCCTTTTTTTTTTCTTTTTAAATTAATAAAAATTGATTATCGATTACTTCAATTATCTCTGATAACTTTTTTGAAAGAAATGCTTTAAACTATTGAAATATTTGTTTGCATTAGCTGAGTTTAACGGCAGATACAAAAATATACCAGCAAATATATTTTTTTAGAGTTTGCCAAGTGTGAAAGATTTGAACTAGAACCTTAAATATGTTATTGTTTACATTTTAATGCGTAAAAGAGGATTTGAAAAAGCGTCACCTCGGTACAACACCGGTTTGGTAATTTTTTTCATAGCGGTATGATGAATTTGTATAGGAAGGTGAAAAGTGGTTCAACTACCGTACGCTAGCTCTTAAAAAAAAAAAAAAAAAAATTTAGGACAAACCTTGAGGATATATATATTTTTTTGTATACGTTAAGATGATTTAATTTTAATTTAATGGGTATGAGCATGTGTTTATAGGTCATCATGTAGCCTACTGTATTTTTTTCTATAAACGCGAACAAGATAGCTAATTCTGAAGGAATTATTATTAATCGGCATGCTTTTATTAAATTCATGCTTTCGAAAAATCTGAATAGAAAAAGAAATTATAGCTACATGCTTAAATTAAAATAAATGATGATATAACTCTTTAATGAAAATTATAATACCTGCATGGTATTCAAGTATTGTACATGTACTGTATTGTAAAATAATAGCAAGTAAAATTTTAAATGTTATTACGGTGTGGTGATCAGGTTAATTAATGCAGTTAATATACAATTATATTTTTTATCCCACAAATATATTAATTAAGTTTTTTTTTAAGTTTTTATTAACTTTTAATATTTTTTAGATGAATTTGTACTTCCCGGTCTTTTTAAATATACAAAGCAGGAAGTTCTAAAAATCGTCTGCTCATTTTTATAATTTTGCTCAGCCGGCTTAAATTTGGAAAATTTGTTTTCAAAGAAATCATGTCTATTACTCTAACCGCTGTAGTTCCTGGTAAATATAAATAACATTAACTTTCAAAGGCGTTAGATTTGTTTGCAAACAGATATTTAAATTGTTTTCTAGGCCAAAAAATATGTAAATGTGACGAGCAGCACGTTTCTGGTCCTGGTACATTTACTCGGCATGGCTTCGTTTATTCGTCACTGCTAGGAGACGTAGTAATAGAATCTGGAGAAAATCAAGTAAAATAGTAGGCGTATATGCCATAATACTGTATAAACGTTTTAGTTAGGTTAAATGTTTTAATTAAACCATGCAGATTTTAAATGTTGAAGTTAGAAGAGGAACAGATCAAAATGTTATTGTGCCCACAGCTGGCTCAATAGTAACTGCAAAAGTAAGATGCCTATACGTTATAATAATTATTTTATAAGCTATTTATGTTTTATGGAGAAAAAAGATGTGAGGGCTACTTATTATAACTTTTTTTTTTTTTTTTGATTTTATAATATTGAGACTGACGAGGTGTATGCATGAATAATTCATCAATTTATATTGTACATTTATTTATAGGTTATTAACATCTCTCCGCGGTATTGCAAATGTTTAATTTTATGTATTCAAGATACGATTTTAAGTGAGCCATTTCAAGGTTTATTAAGGTATTTTCGAAAGATTAATTTTAGTTAAATTAAAAGTACTGTACCGGTATATATAATAATCATCATACAATTATTCTTACTTTGATAACAGAAAAGAAGATGTCCGGGCTACTGAAAAAGATTCTGTGGAAATATACAAATGTTTTAGACCTGGCGATATTATTTTAGCTAGAGTTGTATCTTTTAAACGAAATTTGGAATTTATTATTTTGTTTTCTTATATACTTTAAGAAGAACGTCCTTAATATACCGAACTTATAGTTATCACTTGGGGACGCATTTTCATATTTATTAACAACAGCGGAAGACGAATTGGGAGTTGTAATTGCTTACAGTGAAGCTAGTAAGTAAACCAAAAGAGCCCTTATTGTTTTTAAGTACCTGTACTGTACTAATTATAAAATCAATTATTTTTATTTAGAAGTTCCAATGATTCCTATTAGTTGGACAGAAATGCAGTGCCCAAAATCGCTAGAAAGGGAAAATCGTAAAGTGGCTAAAGTGTTAACAGCAAATGAAATATAAATATTTTAGGCAAATAAAATGCAATTTTTTTTTTTTTAAGTTTACGTTTACTAGACGTTTAAATAAAGCGCTCTATGACGTAATGCGTTATTTCATATAATGCGGAAGTGCTTTAGGTTGACTATTGTATTTCCGGTTAGTTGTGACGGAGAAAATGATTTTGATTCGTCTTAATCCAGTTGAGATTATAATGTTTTTAAGCGGTTTGGCAAAGACGGACGTTATGATGAATTAAAGATGCTGATATACAGTAAATATGGCAACGGTAGAAAAGTTATTAAAGTCATTTGAGGCTTTGAAATTTTCCAACAAAGGACCTAGTACACCTGATGATGTGGTTGTCAAGTATGAAGTTATTCATTTTAATACTGTACTGTATTTGCAGTAATATATTACTTGGCTATTATTTAATTAAAGATTTTGCGCGTTAATTATTTTTCACATTTTTTTTTATTATGCATTGAATCAAGTTGGTTTCATTTTTTGAATTTAATATTTATCAATTTTTGATCTGCTTGCACATTATATCGCGTTTATTATTGTACATGATTGTATACAAAATTAATTTTAATTTAATGCAAGGCACGGCACGATGCATAATTAGGTTAACCCATAATTTTTTGTCTTTAATTATTTTAGGAAAAAGGACCATACTTTGAATAAAAAGGAAAAAATTGCCCACTGCAATACTATTGCAGATGCAATCTGTTCTTCATCCATTAAAACACTTCAAGATTTTCCTAAATATTTAGGTGTCGGCATTGAAACATTTTTAACATGCATTGATGATGCTGATACCGATGTTCGCATGACAGCTGATGAATGCCTTAACCGGACGATAAAAGTAAATATTTAAAATTTTCAAATTACCTATTTTTTTTTATAACATAAATCTCGCTTTAATTTCGGAAAAGACTTTGCTAGAGTCCAACATTGGGCGTCTTCAAGTGGAATTATTTAAGGAGATTAAAAAGAATGGTAATTCTCGCAGTTTACGTGCGGCTTTATGGCGATTTGCTGATCTTTGTCATTTAATTAGACCTCAGAAATGCAGGTGAGTTGATGTGATTTAATACTGTATGTCAGTTTATATTTTCTAATGAATGCATTTTAAATGTAGACCTTACATGGTAAATCTGACCTTGTGTTTGGTGCAAATTGCTCGTCGAAGTGAAGAAAGTGTTCAAGAAACATTAACAACAGCTGTGCCAAAAATATGTTCAGTTCTTGGAAAATTTACAAATGATGGAGAAATTAAAGTGATAAAGAATAATTATGAAAATGCCGGTATATGCAATTTATTAAATAATTTTAATTTTTTATTTAGACATTATTGAGGTCATTTCTTCAAAATCTGAAGTCTCCTTCTGCAGTGTTGAGACGCACAGCAGCTGCTTGCTTAACGGCAATTTGCCAACATTCTCGCAAACCTCACCATTTTTTTGCCTGGTTGCTCAGTAATTTGATTGGTGAGATAGAATGAAATTATTGTAGTTGTACTTATGAATTTAATACTGGTTTAAATGAAAGATTGCGTTGTTCCTGTGAATCATGGTTTTGGGGAGTTTACAATATTAGGAGTGTTGCTGTGCTTTCGTCATCTTATTCCGCATCTGAATCTTCCTTTATCCAATGATTCTGCTTTTGGAAAATTTGGGCATCGTACCAGAGAACAAGATTATCAAGTTACTATCGATCATTTGCTTCAAGTACGATTTAATATGCTCATTAATTAAACAAAATTAAGTACTGTACAATCAAATTGTTAATTAGGTTTACGAGTTGATTCTTTATTATGTTCAACATGAAGACCATAATATTGCAACTTCATCGCTTGAATCTTTACTGCAACTTTTACGTACACCTCCTAAATTACTACTTGGTATATTATTGCAACCCAAGGGGATACAGAGGACGCACATTTATTCTACCGATAAAGACTATTTGTCATTAACTAGAGCTGGAAGTATGTTTCTTTAAAATATATTTAAATCAAATATTAAATATATTAGCACTGTTAATAGGCGAAATAGGCTCAATTCCATCTTTAGCAGGAGATGATATTACTTTAGATGATGAAACCGAATCAATATATTTGGGATATCGCAATGGTATTGCTTTTCTTTCACGTTTTGTTTAATTTGTAGCAAAGGCATTTTAATTCTTTTAAAGCTAATTCGGAAATGGCTTCAACTACCGAACCTGAAACAGTTTCAAATTTTAATAACGAAGAATTCGTCGACTCAATTAGTTGTTCTTCCGTGGCTGATGATACCGTTGATTCTTCTTCGGACTATTCAAATATTCAAATTGGACGATATTTAGAAGAAAAGATACCTGTAGTGGGAAATACTGGTAATTTAAATAAGTATTTTTTTTTTATTTAAAATATTTTATTACTTACTTTCTATAAAACAGGAACAATTGGTCGTAGTGCGTTTAAAAAAATTATGGTTAATAAAGAAAAACGAGAATGCAACGAAGCCGCGGATTCACCTGTATCTAATTTGAACTTGACAAACACCGTTTTTAAAGTTGGAAATATAGGAAACTTTTTAGATGCTGAACCTCCACTTATTTTTTGTGCTCGTTTACTGAGTTTTTCATTTTTATTATCTGGATCAAAAGGTGGTCTTATGCCAGAAAAACATGTAAGAGTTAGTGTTAAATCACTCGCTCTCAGTTGTTTATCTGGCATTATTAATTTATATCCACGAATACTTTGCTTGCCTCTTTTTAAAGTGAACGATGATGAAAATGGAGATTTAAGTGAGGATTAATTTTGTTGTAAAATATTTTGGAAAAGTTACAATTTTATTATAAATATTTAGGTGAAATTCAATATTTAAATGATGTTTTACTATTTGCCAAACATTCTGACCCCCAAATGCGTGGAAGTACAGCGTTGTTAATTGGAAGTTTCATTCAAGCAGCTTTGTGTGATTCAAAAGGAGATTTAGATTCATGGACTGTTTTGCAAGAAAATGCCAATGGTATAATTAATCTGCAAGTTGGTTCAATCACTTTTTTTTTTTTAAACAAAATTGAAAATTATTTTTTAGTGGATATAAATATATTTAAATTCGTGAACATTTTACTTGCGCTGCTGTCTGATGAAACTGCAGTGACCTGCAGAATGACTTTAGTAGCTTTCAAGTCCTGCATTAATTCTATAATAAATAGCAGCCATGGTCTTGTCAGCCTTCAAATTTTAGATGCTATTTTGGATTGGTCCTACAGTTCATATTGGCTTGTTAAGGTATACATAGATATATATTATTGAATATTATTATAAACAGTTGTTATTTTTTGATTTATTAATTATATTTAGGTTGAACTGGTGGAACTTTTATCTGATATTTCTTTTATACGAATTTGCTATTTGGAACAAAAAAGCATAAAAAAGCAAAACATGTATATGCCATGTGAAAATAGAACAATACAAGATAATGTTGTTGAAAGAATTCTGTTACCTCTTTTGGGTGATGATGATTACAGAGTTCGACAATCGACAGCTTCTGCGTTCGTTAGGTATTAATAAGAATTATAAATTATTTATAAATAAATTTAGAAAATGTTATTTTTTTTTATGTGGACAGGATTGTACCTAACTTATTCTATAAGCATGACTATGCTTCTCAAGACCCAATCGTCGCACTTAGTCTTGAAAAATCTGTTGCCTTACTGGAGCCAATTTTACATGAGCCACCTGTTTCTCAATGTTCCAACGCGCTTGATTTAGTTTTTCCTTATAACGTATATGAACCGGATTGCTTTAATGAAACTATTGAATCGTCAATATCACGTATTGTCAATCTTTTATCTCTAACTTTGAGCACGTCAACGTCGAAATATCTAACAGTAAAAAAACTTCGATTGAAAATAGAAATTATTTTAAGTTACTTTATTTTCTTAATTTTTTTAGTTAGGTTGTTTGCATTCACTTTGTTTATTATCTGATGAATATCCAGTAACAATATACTGTAATGCTTGGCGTTGCAGTAAGATAGATGCAGTTTCAGTTTCGTCTAGCAGTACAAAGCAACAACAACCACCTGAAAAGTACAATTGAATTTGGAGATATTTTATAAATAACATTTTATAAAATTTTAATTTTTAATTATTTACCGTAGTGCAGATATCAATTTAGTTGATTGCGAAGGTCGAGGTCTTCTTGCTTTAGTGATGTCTATATTAACAAGCACTTCGATAGCTATGGACATTTCTGGTCATCAGTATAGTTTAAAGTTAACGAGTAATCTTTTAGCAGGTTAGTTTATTTATATTTTTATTTTCTTTCTTATTAATTTGAATTAATTTTTTTTAGGTTGCACTTTGAATTGTCTAGAAACATCGTCAAATTCTGAATCAGGTAGCGAGATAGAACCTTGGACAATATTTAAAGATAACCAAGTTGCTAATATTGCTAAAGATTTATTTACTCATATTTTAAGGTATACTGTATTAACATTCATGTTTTACGTGCAAATTTTTTTCAAGTAAATTAATTTAAGAGTTGTTTATGTTTAAGATTGTTAAATATGTGTACACATTGTATTGAGGAACAGACCGGTTCTCTTTCAACTAAGTCATCTCTTCCCTCACTTCCAACTGCTGCTAACTTAAGCCCAATAAAACGGAATACTAAGAGTTTATCGGAAAGTGGCTCTACAACTTCTACAAGTAATTTAGATGTAACAGTATAAAAGATAAGTAATTTAAAATGCATTATTTTTATAATTTTCTAGAAGAAAAAGAAATTAAGAGCGTGTTCAAACCAGGAACGTCAAATTTAACTAATACTACTTCATCACCTACGCAATCGTCATTTGGATCTTCAAGTCTATCGAATATGTTGGGAACATTTAGTCATCTTCCTCATTACATGAAATTAATGGACGTTATTCGCGGAACATATTCGAATTATAAAGTGTCAATGGATTTAAATAACAACGATAAATTTACCCAGTTTTTACATGGCACTTTATATTCACTTTCCCAGCTTTTAGAAGTGGTTACAATTGCAGAGATGGGTCGCCATGCTGAAGAAATTTTGAAATATTTGCGCATAACAGTTAATGCCGAACCCTTGGTTACAACTCTTTGTGTTCAACAAGTAATTGGTTTTAAAAATTAATATTTTTATTTAACCACAACTGCCTCTTATTAGTTATTGAAATCTCTGTTTGGAACAAATTTGGCGAGTCAATGGGAAGGGTTTAATCCAAATGAAGCAGAAAACGAGGAAAGTGGCTGTAAACCTGGTCATGCTACACGATTACTATCATCAATGAATCCTGGCCTCTATTATTATTGCTTTACTTCTCCTTGTACTCAACTGGCTCAATCATTAGGAAATACTGGAGTAAAAGGAATCAGCTCAATATCAGATAATAAAAGAGAATCCGGGTAATATTAATACTAAATTCAAGAGAAAAAATAATTTTTTAATTAATATATTTTTTGGAATAGTTGGATAAGTTGCATAAAGAAAAAATGGGAGCGTAAACTGCCAACTATGAGTAAGACTATTGGAAAAGGAGATAAATCAAACTTAGCTGCATATATAAGGCTGTTTGAATCATTAGTCATCAGGGTAAATTATAATATTTTGAGGAATTTACTAAGTAATTATTATATTTAATTTAATAATCGGCATCATTTTTGTCTTTAGTCTTTGAAATTGTATACTGTCACCAGTTCTGTTCCATTACAATGTCAAGTACTACAACTCTTATCACAGCTAGTGCGCCTTCGTGTAAATTATTGTTTATTGGATTCAGAGCAGATATTTATTGGATTCATTGTTAAGCAATTTGAATATATTGAAGGAGGGCAAATACCGTAATATGATTCTTCATTTGAACATCAACAAAACATTTTAAAAAATGTTATTAATTTTTTTTAATTATTATTCAGGAACGCTGAGCAACTTATTCCTAATATTTTTAATTTTTTGGTGCTTTTATCGTATGAGCGTTATCATTCCAAATCAATTATTGGAGTACCTAAAATTATTCAACTGTGTGATGGTTTAATGGCAAGTGGACAGCCAGTTACAACTCATAGTTAGTATTTTAATTTGTTTTAGTAATTTAAGTTTTATTAGTGTCTTGAATTTTATGCAGTGATTCCTTCTTTATTACCAATTGTTGAAGATTTATTTATGGTGCGCGGCATTGTTTATAAATCTGACGCTGGTAAAGAATTAGACACTCAACGCGAAGTGATGGTGTCCATGCTTTTAAGGTTTATATGTCACAGAGAAGTAATTGAAATATTTATTATGATATTGCAACAAAGTCATAAGGAAAACGAAGATCGTTGGAAAAAATTATCTAGACAAGTAATAGATGGTTTACTACCGTGTTTGCTAAAACTACAGGTAAGAGTTTATAAACATTTTATTTAAATTTATTGCATTAAAAAATTTGTATAATGTTGTAGGTCAACATTGATGATCGTGTGTCTTTAGATGTGACACATAGACTAATGCAAACGCTAGCTCCTTCAGTCTTTCGTCCAGTTGACACGTTACTTCGTTCTGTTTTGGCGGAGCCTTATGATCTAGTTAGCAACATTTTGTTATTTAATTATTGTTATTCTTTGCACAATTTAAATGAATAATTGTTAAATTTTAGAGCACATTGATTGGTTTAAAGCGTTGGCTTGGATTTGTATTGTTAATTTTAAGGACACTCATAGCTCAAGCTAAAGAAGAAGTTGTTTTAGGGCGTTTGGCAGAACTTAGATTGACAGTTAACGTGTTAAAATCTACTTTATCTATACATAAAGCGAAAAAGGAAGCGTCATTTATCTGTGATCCTGTATCAAAAGATGATGATCTCTCACCGTGTGAAATTCTAACTCCTGAAGAAGTTCTTGCCAGGCAATTTAATACCAATCTTGCTTAATTTTTGCTACAATTATATTAATGATATTCTTTTTTTTCTTTTTAGATTTTTACTGCAAGTTATTGGATTAGTAGCTTCTGAAATTCGTACTTTGATTTTTGATGTTTCCGTGTCGAAGAACGACACTGAATTTTTATGTCAGCAAATGGCACATTTGCTGTTGTATACTACTCACATGTTTCAATCAGGTAAAATTTTAAAAGTCGATAATAAATTATTTAATTTTAAATAAATTTTTATTTTAGGTTTTTATCGACGTATTGCGAATGTTTGTATGACAATGATAAAAACCGACATTGAACCAGATTACGGATTTTTTAGCACATCTGAAATTAATAATTCATTTCTTGAAATTGCTGCGGTTCATCCTACGTTGACATTACAGTGGTGTAATTTATTGATTTTGCTCAACTTTGATAGTCAGAGATTTTGGAGTTTAGTTTTACGAACCCCCTTATCAAGAAGGCCATCGTACACCACGTAAGTAATTTATTTTACACATAAGTATTTAGTTTTAAATTAATTAATAAAATTAGATCTGGAGCTGTAAATGTGAATACTGAATCATCCTCGAATTGCAATTTAGAGTTGCTTAATAGAGGTGGTTTAATTCTATTCTGTGATTATATTGTAAGTTTGATTTGCATTTATTTTATTAAATTTGATATTTATTAATAGTATTTTCAGTGTGAAAATTTAAGCGATGCTGAGCATATGACATGGGTAATTGTCAATTGTATCGGTGAATTGGTTCAACTTCATTCTGAACCTCCGGTAAATGATTTAATTAGGTAAGCTTCATTAATTATATTATTATTTAGTGCATTTAAATTGAACTTTTGATCATTGAATTGTTTTTAGCAATGTCCATCGAAATCATGCTGCTAGTGGGTTATTTATTCAGGCTATAAATACACGGTGCGATAATATTAACAAGGTAATTGTAAAATTACAGTATTTATTTTGACGTTGTTTAATGTAATTCGATTTTAGCCAAGCACTGTGAGGAAAATTCTACTTTGTTTGGAAGCAAGTCATCACAGTCAAAGTGGTGCTTTACTTACACTGCTGGTTGAACGATTTCTTCCAACTTCCCATTTAGCTATTGCCCGAATGTGTGCTTCAATGGCTTGCCGCCGAGTTGAAATGCTGCTAGCAGAAGCTAATGAAGAGAGTGGCAATCATTTAACTTCTAACGATATTGATCAGTTATTAGAATCTATGAATACTAAAGGAATCTCTAAAAAGCACGTGAAGTTATTGATTTTAATTAACTAGATTATATTTATATAGTATTTAAATGCGTTTTTTTGCAGGCACACACGATTAGTGATGATATTACACAAATTAAAAGAGCATTGGTTTTCCAAACGTAGTGATGAACTTGAGGAATCTTCTTCGATTGTTGATGCTCATCTTTTAAAAATTGACAAGGTTTTTATAAAGTTAAAGACGACGCTATTTTTGAATGCTTGCTTTAATTAAAATATTTATGCAGGCTAATTATTTAAAGCTTGTGAAGAAGCAATGCTTTGGCGAATACACGGGGAAAACTCAATCTGTTAAATTGCTTTCGAAGTTAGAATTTAACGATCAGCTAGCCGTTATGGGCTCTAAAGTACTGTACCTTTATTTCCTATTTATTTTCTAATTTATTTTAATTATTATCTGTATATTTTTAAAGGAATTTAACGTAAAAATCTTAGAAGATTGTTTGGTTTACGGTGCATATCAATTTTTAGAAGAATTGAAAGATTCGGAATCAGGCCAAGAATCTCCCCTTTCACCACAATCACATACAACAGGTGGTTTAGCTCTCTTTATATCTGCGCAACAAACAATGCTACGTTACATTGGACAAATTTTAAACTTAATTCCTGTCCCAAGTCAAGTATATAATCCTGCAGGATCACAAACTTGCCAAAAAGAAGCTAAATATATCCATCTTCTTAATGAATTATTTTTGGATACTTCTTTTTGGGTTTTACTCAAACAATTAGTACCTAGTTTGAGACAATATTTGAGATTCTTTCGAAATCACCCAGCTTTTAGTGATATTTCTTATTCAAGCTCTACAGATATTGTTCGCTTTTGTGTTTTAATTTTAGAGGTAATTTTGCATGTTGAAATGGGTTTTATGAGATTAAATGAATAATTGTATCCAATATAATTATTAGGCTTTACATTGGACTCTGATAAATGGTGATTTTTCTCCTCATTTGCTGCACTTGTCCCTCGATATTTTTAAACAGGTTCTTGGAGATTCAAATTTGGCTACTATTTTAAGTCAAAAGGAGCAAATCAGTTGGACCTGCAGTTGTATTCACAGCATTTACTGTATATATTTTAGTGGTAATTAATAATTTTTGTATCCTTAAATAAAATGATAATTCCATTTTGATTTTATCCTGCAGTTTATAAATATTCTAAACCAAGTTCCAATCTACTTAAATTGTTACCATGGATTTCCTCAGCAGAATGTGAAATGAAACGCGCGGCAATATGTTGTACTAATATAGCTAGCATGATTTTGCATATGGAGTCCCAGCAATTTAAGCATATTCCTGATTTTATAAAGGAATTGCTTCATACAGTCGTAATTGGTATATTATAATATTCTCTTAAAACGATGCTTTTACTAATGCGTTTATAAAATTGTATTTTAAAGGTTTAGCTCGTCATCCACTAGTGAATAGTTACGTACGAACTGCTCCGGCTGCTTGGCAATTAGATTGGATTCCAGATAGTCAAAAAACTGTAACATCAATCGTTGTTCCTCCTTTACCAGTTGATCTTTTGCAAGAACGAGATGTTCTTTGCCAGTTTATTTATAGAGTTAATTTATTAGGTGAGAAATAAGTTCCTTTAAATGCAAATAATGCATATTTACTAACATAATTTTTTTAATTATTAGGTTGGACAAAGCGGCAACAGTTTGAAGAAACTTGGATGGCGTTATTAGGAGTTTTAAGTGCTGTCCCATCAGGAGAAATTTTGAACGCCGAAGTAATATTTTTAAAAATACCGGTAATGTTTTTAATAATTTTAAACATAATATGCAAATATTTAGGACGATATTGAACATATTCACACTGCAAGTTTAGCTATTAAAAGTATTACTTCACTACTTTTGCAAACATTATTGAATCCTCAAACAGGAAACACGTATAATGGTTCTTATCTTAAACATCCATGTGAAAATCCAATTTCTTATCTAACTACAAGGTAAGAAACGAGATTTTATTTCATTGGTTTTATTAATCAACTTTGATATTTATAGTAGAGGCAAAAAATTTGCTAATTTATGGAGTTTTGTCAAATCCGGGAATCAAAATCAAAGTACAAATTGCATTTCTCATGAGGAAATCGATTCACCGTTCCATTTATCGAGCATGATGACTAATACCAAACCTTTAACAAAATATTATTGTGCTAGTCAGGTAATGGGCAATAGTACTTAAAATTTTATGGCGTTGTCTAATTTTTTTTTTTGTGGAAAGGTTTCCCTAGATTTCTTAAATGTCGCTGTTGGCAATCGCTCGATAAATAAAAGAGGTCAAGAAGCATTTGACGAGTTGAAAAGTAATTTGTTAGCCAGCAATTTAGATATTCATTCGTGCTTGCATTTTTTGTTGGATTTATACTCTCAATGGTTGTCGCCCACATCTGCAGCTTCAATGCACATTTCGCTCGTATCTGAAGCGGTGCGATCTGTAAGGCTTTTGTTTTATAGTTACTGTACTTTCATTTCTTATTTTACTGATTTCGTTATTTAGGTAATTATGCTTTCTGATATTTTTACGGAAATTTCACAATTTGAGTGGATGCTGGACATTCTATTGGACTTGTATCAGACGCATCCAGCAGAAGATGAAATAATGGCTCAGTATTTAGGATTAGGAATTTGCAAGGCTGTGGCTGTTTTGGGATTGGTATGTAAATAATAATTATTAATAAGTTGTCAGCTAAAAAAAATGATGATTTTTAAATTTGCAGAACACAGAGCTAGTTGAAAGCGTAAGAAAAGTGGTTGAAACTAGTTTCAAAAGTACCTATTTATCGACTAGAATATTGGCGGTACATGGGGTGAATTATTTATTAGAGACGGGAGATAACGAAGTGTTGCAACCCATTATTTCAAATTTGTGTGACTATCTTCTTCAACATATGCCAAATCTCCGATTGCAAGCATTTTTTTATTAAAAATATTATTAACTTTACTTGAATTTGGTTTATTATTTATATAGATGTAGTAGTCGGAGTGAGGATCATTCTCTTGTCATGTGGAAAGTAGCATTTTATTTATTGGAGAATTTTAAATCTTCTATTTCTGAAGCTGATTTTAGCAAAACTATATTAAAAGTAAGCAAAATGTTTAAAATAAAGCAAACTTAATATAAATTCCTAATTTAACTTGTAGCTGGCGTTAGAGCAGTTAGGATCACCACAGCAAACTTACTTGGTGGGAATGTGCATTTCTCACGGCTTGCAACGCCTTGTTTTAACAAATACTATTTCTAGTAAATTAGCTGATCCAATTGTTAAATTGGCAGTTGATAGGTAATATAAAGTGTAATATCGTTTGAAACTATAAAATTGAAGGTTAATATTTTAGATTTTGTCTGCCTAATCCCGAACATTCGTTAAGCTCTTTGAATTTAATTTTATCGTGCATTTATTCAGGTAACTATTAATAATTTTTAATTTGGATTGTTCATCGTTGTGTTAACGTTATTTATTATTTAGAACAAGCTAATTTAAATCCTGAACATTACTTGATAATTTCGAAGCCAAATGATTCCGACTTGCTAATTACTGCTATGGAAAAAGTGACTATTCTTTTCAACAGGTTAAAGTTCAAACATAATATTTTGATTATAATTCCAATTATAAATATTTAAGCGATTGGCTCTTAAATTAAAATTTTGTGTTGTAGGATGAAAAGAAGTTATCCTAGCGAAGCTGAAACTATTGCCATTGTTTTGCCTACATTGATGACTGATCATTTTCCTCTCAGTGAAATCATGAACAAAGTAATAGGAGAGTTCATTTCTAACCAACAACCTCATCCTCATCTCATTGCGGCTATTGTCTTCCAAGTAAAAACTCTTGAGGTTTTAAATTTTTACAACAGATATTTATATTTCAGTTGATTCATTAGGTTTTTGAAGTGGCTCATCAACAGGGGCAGTTTGCGCTAATTCGGGAGTGGGTTCTTTTATCATTATCGAATTTTATGCAACAATCCCCAATGTCAATGGCTATATGGTCACTTACTTGTTTACTAATTAGTGCCAGTGCCAATTCATGGCTTCGAGCAATGTAATATTTAAATTAAACTATTATAATTATGTTCGTTAAAATCAAAATACTTTTAATTTATTTATTAGATTTCCACTGGTTCAGGAAAGAATGGGAAAATTAGAAAATCAGGATTCATTGTTGTTTTATCTTGCAGCTGTTGACTTTCATAGCCAAGTATGTATTTGCCAATTACCGGTATTTTAAATTCTTCAATTAATTTTTTAATATAAGTTGGTTGATGAGAACGAAAGAAAAATATTTTTTTCAACAATAACATCAGTTGCAAAACCTGGAACGCCATATTGTGAAGTATTGAAGAGGCTTCAATTATGATTGTGATAAAAAATTAATTATATTTATAAAGACTAATTATAAGACATTCCAAATGATCGAGTATGCTGTAAAGTCTTTCTCTGAATTATATATCTTCATTTCAAGTCACAAATTACTATTTTAATTAGATAAAAGAGAACCATTATTAAGAAATTTGTTGGTTGAAAGATAGAACGAGCGTAACAAAATTTGGTGATAAAAGAAAATTTTGGAAAGATTTTCTTTTTCCACTATATTTTAGAATAAATTCAGTTTTTCTTCCCATGAAATAAAATATTTTATCGCAAAATTAAATTTATAAAAAATCGTGGCTGTATAAAAAAGTCTGATAGATTCCACTCGATTTAGAAATAATTATTGTTAATTGTTAAGACTGGATAATAATTAATTTGATAAATTGTTAAAATCCTAGATTTTACTGAAACATAATTATAATAATTGTATAGAATAAATTTCTTAAAATATATGACAAGTTTTTTTTATCCTTCATTACCGTTTTATTCAAAAAGTATTGGCCTATACAGCCCCCCCCTCTATTTTAAAAATCCGCCGTCTTGGAAAATTTTAATTAAATTGCTTTTTTCTGTTTCATTGAGTGGTTGCAGTGGAGATCTGGGATCGCCTCCGTAAAATCCATACAAATCCAAAGCACATTTTACTCCTGCGATTCCAAACTTTTTGGTTACCTAATTCACAAAATCAAAAGCGCATTGCAATAATTTTAAAACGATATTTTTTTTACAGGTTGTTTTGTACTTACGGCCCAATTGGGGGCAATTAATCTGTGCTGTAAGTCTTTAGCCTCATTATATTTTTGCTCTTTTACTAAATTATACAATTGGCAAGCTTCTTTTCCTAAAATATTTCCAGAAGCAAAAACGCCTCCGACGCACCCTAATAATTGCCACTAAATGTTACCATCATGGATGAATAATAAAATTTAATTTTTACCAGTTATTAGTGCTGGCATAAAAAACCCCGCGGATCCGGCAAGAATTTGGAAATTGTTTCCTTGAGTTTTATGAACCATGTAAGATAATTTTGATATCTGCAAATTAATATTCTTAATTATATAACCAGTTAATATTATATTAATTTATAGCACTTGCATCTCCGCCACTGTCTTTCATGCCAATAATATTTGGATGTGACGAAAGTCTAACTATTACATCAGGATCCAAATCGATGGTCGTGTTTGCGGGAACACTGTATAAAATAACTGGAAGTGGACTGGAATCTGCAATCTAGAAAATATCTTTGATACTTTCAACTGCGCCGTACAGGCTGGGTCATGAATGCATTGTTTCACCTGTTGATAATGCGACTCAATTGCATTAGCTGTCAATTTTCCCTTGTAGTAACTCGGCGTTACCACAAGGACTGCATCAGCGCCTGCATCCGATACTTTTTTAACAAAGTGAATGGTTTCAATTGTGGCTAAATTATAATTTTAGTCAAAAAAATAAGAAGAACATGCTTAGTTTCGAGGTCGAAACCTAAAATTATGAACAAGGATTTAACATACATTCGCATCCGGCACCCACGATCAATAGTTTTCTACTTTGAGCCGAAATAAAAGATCTCAGTGCTTTTACCAATTGAATGCGCTCATCACTGGTCAAGCTTACCGCTTCCCCAGTAGAACCCAATACAACGTATCCTATAAAAATAACGTTTTAACCAAATATTTATTAATTTTAAAAGTTTTGATAGAATCCTGCCTTTAAAAGGTATTGACTGCCATTTTTGCACATTTTCTTTCAACTTGTCCCATGCAATATACTCCCTATTATCAAATGGTGTAGCGATGGCAGGAAACACTCCACTTAGATCTAAACTATGGACCAAACGATTATGTACGATTCTTGTATTGTATTTTGATAATAGGGAACATTTAGAAAGCAGAAACAATTTATTCATTTTCGGTTTTGCTTGTTTCGCTAAAGTAATTTTTTAATCAAGGTCAAATAATACATGATAAAATATTATTATCAATACAATCAATTGCCCCAAAAAAGTTTAAGGTCATTGATGACCAAATGCTGTGACGTTATGCAACATAGAACCAATAAGCTTTTTTGAATGAGAAGGCTTAGTAGGCATAGTACCAAGAATGGTTCTGTTTTGTAGAACGCTTTTTTCTTACTCAAATAGCAGACGCTAAATTTTAAAAAGAGCGTATTTTGGTTGTCAAGATTGCCGCCATTCTGGTTTCGTGAAATTTTGTTTTAAGATTTCAAGTATTTTAAAAATTGCCTTGCTTTTAATAGCTTTTTGATGAAATCAAGGAATTTCAGTAGAAGAATAATTTGCTTTGTTTGAAATGTATATCAAACAGGTTAGTTTCGCTAATTTCAGTTATAATCTTAACGAATGTAAACATTAATTTGTTTACCAGAGCTGTTTCTCTTGGCTATGTTGTTAATTTGAAATTTCTTTGCTATGGAAACGTTATTATTTAAAATTTTCATACCTTTTAACGGTTTAGGTAATCATTCAAGGTTTTCGAAGTTATCGGGAACAAACTGTGGTAGAGCCATTCAGTCCAGGACATAATGTTGTCGGTAAGGGATTTTCTTTGTTTTTCATTTGCATTTTATTGTTATTATTATTCCGCAGTGGGAAGAAATGGGTCTGGTAAAAGTAACTTTTTCTACGGTATGTAATTTTTGTGTGTGCTTGTTAATTTAAAGCGTGCTTTATTCATAAATTTTGTAACATTCATTAGCAATTCAATTTGTGCTCAGCGATGAGTTTTCTCATTTGCGACCAGAGCAGCGTCAAGCACTTCTTCATGAAGGAACTGGACCACGCGTAATTTCGGCTTTTGTGGAAATTATTTTTGACAACTCGGATAATCGTCTTCCAGTATAAAATAATTGAATTTGTTTAATGCAGTCTGCATATAAATTCGTTAATTTAATATTTTTTAAGATCGAGAAAGATGAAGTTGTTCTTAGAAGAGTCATTGGATCTAAAAAAGATCAGTATTTTTTAAACAAGAAAATGGTGACGTTAGTATCTTTTAGTCAAATTGAATATATAATAATTGAATTAGTTTTAAAGTATTGACAAAATTTAGTAAGACCGATGTAATGAACCTCTTGGAAAGCGCCGGATTTTCTCGGAGCAATCCATACTATATTGTTAAACAAGGAAAGGTCGGTCTTATTAATTAAGCATCATTAGATTTCAATTTTTTCTTTATACTTTTGGGTTATTTTAGATTAACCAAATGGCAACGGCGCCCGATTCACAAAGATTGAAACTACTTCGTGAAGTTGCTGGAACTCGTGTGTACGACGAACGTCGTGAAGAGAGTAAAACAATTCTTAAAGAAACGGAGGGGAAGCGAGAAAAAATTGAAGATCTTTTGAAATATATTGACGAACGTTTAAAAACCTTAGAAGATGAAAAAGAAGAATTAAAAGAATATCAGAAGTGGGATAAAATGAGAAGGTAAATTTAAATTAGATTATTTTTTTATTGATTTAATAAAGAAAAAATTTTTGTGAAGAGCTTTAGAATACACAATTCATGATTACGAATTAAAAGACACGAGGAAAAAATTAGAAGAAGTATTTTGTTTTATCTTTTTATAAATTCTTTTATAATTAAAAATAATTTATTTTAGATTGATAATAGACGTGAAGATAGTGGTTCTGTTACTGAGAAACTTCGAGAAAAACTACAAGAAGCTATTGATAATATAAAGGTATAAAAGATAATTAATAACGTTTATATTACGGGCGGATCTCTTAATAATTATTCCTTCTTAAGATGCTAGGAAAAGAATTAAGAGAAGTAAAATCAAAAGTTTCAAGCGGTAAAGAAGAAAAAGAAAATTTATCGATTGAGCATCAGTCATTATTGCAAGATAAAACTAAATTAGAACTTCAAATAAAAGATCTTTCGGATGAAGTGGAGGGAGACAATAGTTCTAAAGTAGGAAATTATTGTGAAATTAATGTTTCTGTTGGGATTAATTAAAATTCATTTGAATTATGTAGAAACGAGCAGAGAAAGAACTAGAAAAGCTCAAAGATACCATCACTCAAAAGATGTCGATTCTTGAAGCGTTAAGACCGCAGTATGAAGAACAAAAACGACGAGAAGAGGAGTGCACGAGAGAGTAAGAAAATTATGATTAGCAATGTTATATTTTTACAATAATATTATATTACGTTTTGTAATAAAGGTTAGCTTCGAAAGAACAAAAACGAAAAGAATTATACGCCAAACAAGGTCGAGGGAGTCAATTTACATCAAAGGAAGAACGTGATAAATGGATTCAAAAAGAATTAAAATCTTTAAGTAGAGCTATTCGCGATAAGAAGGAACAGGTCAGTTTTAAATTGAATTGTAAAATTTATTATATAAAGTTTGATTCAATACTTTGAATACAATAGATTGAGCGTCTTCAAGAAGATCTTCATCGAGATGGCCAGAAAAAAATTGAACTTGAAACTAAAATTGAAGTGCGTTATTAGTTTTTTAGAAAGCTTTATTTTTTCTTCAAAATTATGTAAAATTTTAAATAATAGGAATTAACTAAAGAAGTTGAAAATCATCGTGTCAACATTGATCATCAAAATAAAAGCTTTTACGAAATGAAAAAGAAAAAGGACGCGTCACAGAATGAGCGAAAGTGAGATTTTACTTTTGCGATTGTGTATTTTTTACTAATTAAAATTTTAAACTAGTGAGTTGTGGCGACAAGAGAACGCAATGCAGCAAAATTTGGCTACTTTAAAAGAAGAATTAACCAAGAAAGAACAGGGATTACGATCGATGACGGGAAAAGTAAATTGAATTTAATGGATAATAATTATGATTTTTTATTTATTTTTTATTTTTTTAGGCTATTTTAAACGGGCGTGATAGCGTTCGTAAAGTTTTAGAAACATTTCGTGATCGAGGTGGCCCGTGTGGTCAAATTGCCAATAATTACCACGGTTTAATGATTGAAAATTTTGATTGCGACAAAACCATTTATACAGCGGTAGAAGTAACTGCTGGAAACAAGTTAGACGTTATCAAAACTTTGAAGACAAAATACCATGTAAAATCTTGTCGATTTATTTTCAGATTATTTTATCACATTGTGGAGTCTGATCGAGTTGGAACTAAAATATTACAAGAAATGAATAGACAAAAACTGCCAGGAGAAGTGACATTTATGCCGTTGAATCGTATACAAGTCCGCGATACTCCATATCCACAAACTAATGTAATAAAATCTTGAATTATTTCTCTATTGTTAATTATTTAAATGAACTTTTACATTTCAGGATGCCATTCCGATGATTAGTAAACTTCAATTTGAAACAAAATATGAAAAGGCAATGGTTTACATTTTTGGAAAAACATTGATCTGCAGAAATTTAGAAGTCGCTACACAATTAGCTCGAACAACGAATTTAGATTGCATCACTTTAGAAGGCAAATTTATTATTTCATTATTGGTTTATGAATTAATTTTTTACTAATTCAAATTAGGCGATCAAGTAAGTCACAAAGGAGCACTCACCGGTGGCTATTTCGATACCAGACGATCTCGTTTAGAAATGCAAAAAGGAAGAACTCAACTATTAAAAGAAGTTCAACAACAAGAGGCTTCATTTGGTGGCCACAGAGAAAAATTAAATGATATCCTTTAAATATTACAGCTTTTCGTGTTGTTTATAATTGTAATCATTCTTAATCGACAAATACAGTTAGAAAAAGAGATCAACGTCATCGTTGGAGAAATGCAAAAAACCGAAACTAAAAATAGTAAAAATAAGTAAGTCTAGACTTCAAAATTAATCTTGAATGGTATTATAATGTCATTTTATTATTGGAAACTTTTTTAGAGATGCATTTGATAAATTGAAAGCAGATATTCGGTTGATGAAAGAAGAACTGAGCGCCATTGAAAGATCGCGACAACCTAAAGAACGGAGTTTAGCCAGTTTGGAATCTAGCTTAAAAACAATGGAGAGTACTGAAGAATCATTAAGAAGTGAACTTCAGCAGGAATTACTATCTCAGTTAAGTATCGCAGACCAAACGGAAGTGGATAATCTCACCGATGAAATTCGTCAATTAACACAGTTTAATAAAGAAGCTTTCAGTGAAAGAATGAGAGTATGTGCGTTATTTTAACATTGAGAATAATTTTTAAATGTAGCCTACTATTATGTTAGTTGGAAGCGGAAAAAAATAAATTGGAGAATCTTCTAAGTAACAATCTAATGAGACGAAAAGAAGAATTAGTGGCAGTAAGTTTATAACTTAACGTTAAATTAATAAAAGTATAATACCAGAATTGAAATTTGTTACACGTTTAAGGCTCTCCAAGAAATATCATTGGAAGATAGAAAAAGACGTCTTGAAAATAGTCAAGCTGAATCTACGTCTGTTTCTAAAAGAATTGACGAAGTTGCTAAAAATTTATCAGGTAAAATACTTGTAAAGAATGTGCAATAAAGAATTTTAAAAAGCATTTACTTTCAATTGCTCCCGTTTTTTATATAGATTTGGAAAAAAAGTTAGAAGACAGCATGAAAGATCAAAGAAATACACAACAAAAATTAGAGAATTGGAAGGTATTTCAAAATTTGTTTTGTAAATTTTTAAAAATTAATATTTGTTTTATAAATTAGACCAAAGAACGTGAAACCCAAGAAAAACTGAACGACGATTCTAAAGATTTGGAAAGAATGGTCAATAAACAAGCTCTGCTATTAAAAAAAGTAATAAAATTTATCGAGATGAACGAAACTCCAGAAATAAAGTGTTTGTATTAATTGACAAAATAGAAAGAGGAATGTACCAGAAAAATTCGCGAATTAGGATCATTGCCATTAGATGCGTTTGATAAATATCAAAATCTATCATTTAAGCAGGTAAAAGTTAATTTAACTTTTTGTTTGACGTTTATTAATGCTTTTGGGTTTTGAAATATCTTAGCTTTTTAAAAAACTGGAACAGTGCAACCACGAACTTAAGAAATACAGCCATGTGAATAAGAAAGCGTTGGATCAATTCATTAATTTTTCTGAGCAGAAAGAAAAACTCATGAAACGAAAAGAAGAACTAGACCGAGGACACGCTGTAACTAAAATTTTTATTTTGTTGCATAATACTGTATTATGATACTTTGTTCAATTATTATAAATCGTATTTAGTCAATCACTGATTTGATGAATGCTTTGGAGCATCGAAAATATGAGGCAATTCAACTTACATTTAAACAGGCAAGTTAACTTTGGGAATTATAAACCCGACAATTATTTTAATTGAGATGCAATAATATGACAGGTATCAAAAAATTTTACGGAAGTATTTAAGAAATTGGTTCCTCAAGGAAATGCAACTTTAATAATGAAGAAAGGCGACATAGAAGAAGGAAATTTCTCTGAAAATGTATGTTGGATTAAGAATTAATTGTCTGATTTTAATATTTGATACTAATTAACAAAATTTAGGAAGTTCCAAATATACCTCAAGTTGAGCAATTTACTGGTGTCATGATTAAGGTGATGAATGATAGAAATTTAATAAAAAGAATTCATTTGATGTCGCTAAAATACCCTTGACTTGATATTAGGTTTCTTTTACTGGAAAATCAGCAGAAATGCGGGAAATGCAGCAGTTATCTGGAGGACAAAAATCTTTAGTGGCGCTTGCTCTTATTTTTGCTATCCAAAAGTGCGATCCTGCACCGTTTTACCTTTTTGATGAAATTGATCAAGCTTTAGATTCTCAACACAGAAAGGCAGTGGCTGGTAACGCTAATTATAATTACTGTATTGCTTTTAATTAAAAAGGGTATTTAATGAACTTTTTACAGATATGATTCACGAACTTACTAAAAGTGCGCAATTTATCACTACAACGTTTAGACCAGAATTATTGGATAAGGCGGACAAATTTTATGGTGTCAAGTTTAGAAATAAAGTAAACGAATATTTTTCTTTAACAATAAAACATGAAAGTAATCAAATTTTTTTTTCATTAAGGTGAGTCACATTGAATGTGTAACACAAGATGAAGCAAGAGATTTCGTAGAAGATGATACAACGCATGGTTAGGTACTGTTGCATGTATGTATTAATATTATTCATTCATTTCGACTATACTTAACAACTATACTACATAGTTTAATCTATACTGATTATCTTCATTCATCATAATCATACGTACTCTAGGAATTATACAATATTATAATGTTTGCCATACTGAAAGCAATTCTTTCTGCTAACGAAAATATCGCAATGTATTATGAGTTTATGCGTTTGAACGCAATGTGATGTGCCCCTACTGTAAAATACTTTAAAACTGTTCACTTCGATTCTGCAGACTTACATTAGAACTTTTATTTTCATCACAGCATGATGAATTTGAAGTTTATATTCTTTTTTTTATATTTAGTTTACATTCTAGTAACACATGTGAAACAAATAAGGTGGCAGAAATAAAATTTATAACATAAATTTTTCCTTCTACCAGTTGGGAGTCCTTACGATTTTAATGATAATCCGTTTACCATTGCTAAATTTTCTTCAATTGAACAAGGGAGGAAGGACTTAAGAGGAGATTCAATTCCTAGTAAAATTAATGATAACGTGGATTACTGGTGAATTATGTTCCGTAAAGCAATGTTTTTAAAATATATTGCTCATGTTTGTAGTTTTAAATTGGTGAAATTGCAGTGGCTCATACTGGCTGCTTACTACAATATTCAGTGCATTTTCGACGTCATGTTACCTTTGCATGGAAAATGTTCCCTCTTAGTTTCATTAAAAGAAAGAATTTAAAATGAAACAAATTATTAGCGGAATTTTTTTTTTTTTTTTTTTTAGTATTGAGAGAAAATATATCAAGGCTTAATTTTTATTTTATTATTTTTTGTGGCCGTAAAATATTTTAAATTACCCCAAATTTGGTGGGTTATTTAAAGTTTTTATATTTCTGTTTTATTTAAGTAAATTATTACTGTACGTGAATTAGAATTTGGTTCATGCCATCAGCGGTTTTGAATATTATGATTTTTCAGCCTAAAAAAAGTTGAAAAATCCTGAAACCGGATATGATAAAGACAATTGCATTTCAGATTCGTGTTTAGGTCATCATTTTATCTAATTTAAATTAAACTTGACCCGATTCTATTTTTTGCTAGAATTGTCACAGACATTAATGGATTTTCAAAGCCTACCAATTTTCTAATTTCCGATTTCTTGATCAAAATGTCCACCTTTATGTAAAATGAGGAATGCGTATACTGAATGAAATCCGTTGGCAGTTAAAACTACCGACTCCAGAGTTTTTAAATCTCTTCTTCTGCATTTAAACGCCATTAATTACTGAAAAATGGGTTAATAACTTCAAAAACGGGAGGCATTATGTTTGATCGACTGACAGCTAAGCTGAGTTTATTCGATCGGAATTATACTGTATGTGATGTCAAGCGTGTATTGAACTTCTTTATGCGTTTTTATCACTCTCTAAAATTAATGTTAGGGATTACAGTATTGCAGGACTATCTTAATTTATAATTAAACAGTGTTTCTACGGGGTCGTTGGGTATGGTTTGGGAGTTTGGATTCTGACAAGCGGTTCCGTAAGCTTTTAAGAAACTTTCTAAATCGATTACAGTAATCATTGTTTAAGAGCTCTTTTTCGGGTTCCTTTCCAAGACCAATGATACTTTGATCTAAATTTAAAATAATTATTGTAGTTCTATTTTTATTGACGTGAATTTCAGATTTATTATTAAATATAATTATTATGTCTGGTTTTCGTGACATCAGGCGGGTAATAGAAATGTGTTGATATATTTTCAAATATTGACCCGCTGCTGCATCTGACGACATTTAAACATTTTTCAGCGCTGATCTAAATCTGCTTACAATATAATACAGTAGGCCTATAATATATCGCTCCTATTGATGAATACTGTACTAGTAAATTAATAAAAAATGAACTTTGATTTTCGAGCGAAAATTGAGGTACTGTTCTCTTTGCTGGCACGCACGCAAATTTCGACATTTATCGATTGTATCGATAACATCGATTGTGCAATTAAATACTGTACAGTATTGCAAAAATTAATACATTGTGTAAAGAATGTCCTTATAATGTAGAATGTCTTAAAACGCGGAAATCGATTATTAAATTATTTTGCGATACTATCGATTTCACGCGTACCAAAATTGAAATTCTTTTGAAGCGAATTGTTTGGAAGAGTTCGCGTAGTTCGTCCTTCTTCAATTTGTTTAAACGAGATTTACGTATCACCTTTTCTAATGGCGGGGATTTCGCGTTCATTTTCCGGTGTCTTTTGTGAGTGGAAATTAGAATATAAAAGAGTTGGAAATGTGTTGTGCTCGGAAAGAAAAAAAAGAATAATAATCAAAAATTGTGTTGGATCGGTGAAACAAATGAAGTGAAAGCCAGCGTACGTGATTGGCACAGGTCTAGCTCGTCATTCGGTAAGCAAACATTTTACATTAATTTTTTAGTTTCAATTTAAAAAAAAAATTGTGAAGTTCCATTTTATTTTTTTAAACTATAAAAGAATCTTAACTCTTACAGTATCTGTATTATAATATGTAGGCTATTAATTATTTTTTAATTGAAATCCGCTTTTTATTTAAAACTTGTTTTCGAGATCGAGCCGCTCGAAGGTCACAGAATATTTTTGACATTTGAAATGTTTGGTTTTTTTGTCGGATTTTTAATTTTTGATGCATTAATTTTATAGTCCATTTCTATTTTTTTGTTGTTGTTAATTGTACAAGCGAAAACAAACTCCTTTGGGAATTATTTAAACTGTACAATCATGAACAATGTTACTATTTAACTTATTTATTTTAATCGCCATAGGCAGTTTGGGCATTATAATCAGGGTAATCGAAGAAATCAGCTTTGTGGTCGCGTGTTCCGGATATGGTTCTGATGAGCTACCGGTAGTAAAAAGATTCGATCATTCGAGCGAATAAAGAAGTGAGAATCGATCGAGTGAGCAAATTTTGAGTCGAATAGGAATTTAAATGAGTGAGTACGAAACAACTATAGTAGGCAAATGGAGAATTTTTTTTTTTTAAAGTTATACTTTTTTTTCATTGGTATCTGGACGTCCATAAATAGACAAATTGAAAAAAGACGTTTAAGTCTCGAGTTTCGATACAAAAAAAAAAAAAATTCTAAACTATGGCGCACGAAAAGTAAATGAAAATTGCGAGTTTGGGCAAATCGACCGATCTAACCAGCGAAACAAAAAGTGCCAGTTAAGCGGCCCCGGCACCCAAAAAACTAACAACATAACAATTTGTCACAATCCGCGCACCCGAAAAACAAGAAGACGCACAACAAAAATGACCCCCAAAAGATAACACAACAATTTGCTCGAGAATTGAGTGAGTAGAGGATTGAAATAGGAATCTCGGAGATCGATTGAATAGTGATCGAATAGAGTATCGAGCGAGTAATAAAGCAGGTACTAAAGCAAGTAGGCCTATAGCAAGGTAAAGGCCTATAGCGGCTACAATATAGGTTAAGCCGGGGTTTTTTTCTCCCATCGTTTTTGTTAATACTGTACATGTAGCCTACTGTAATTTTTTTTTTTGATAATTATTAAAAAAAAAAATTAAAAATTTAAAAAGAGTTTCGGAGTGTAGGCTATAATTCTCAACTTCTCTACATTCTCGATCTTAAATGTGTTCTAAAATAAAAAGGCGCTTTATCAGAGCAAATCATTTAAGTCTTACAAAGCCGGAGGCAACGAAAATTCTCGAACTTATAGTCACTCCAAAATTTCGAAGTAATTAGATACGATACTAATTTAGGTGCTAAATATCCATAGTGCGACTCAAAACTGTAAATTAAGTTTTAATCTAATTAGATTAAAACTTTGTAAAGCATTTGAGTTTGGCAAAGATAAAGAGGACGACAAGTGAAAATTAATTAAAATTTGTTTTTTTAATCTTCTAATTTTTTATTTTTTTTTCTTAACAATTGATAATGATTTTTTAATTTTTTTAAAAAAATATCAATTTTAAAGGTAAATATTAGGTTTATCGTAAGACTTCTTCTTATATTTGTTCAAAGTTTAATAATTAAGCTTGTTTTTAGATTTCCCTCTATTTTTTGGTAATATGCGTCAAGTTTTGATGTTTTTAAAGACCAAAGAATAATTTATAAAAAAAAAGACACTTTTACATTTTTACAAAAAAAAAACACTTCATGAAATCAATGTAGGCTGATGACTTCTTTCCTATTGTTGTCGCAATTTAGAGGCAAAATAGGGCAATTTGGAGAGAATTAAAACTTCAATTTTTCTTACAAAATTGGGCAATCAAAACTTAATATTAATTAAAATTAACACGTTCCAGTGCACTATTTCCTGTGATCAATCTGTTTGGGTGCGTGCTTTCGCCATTTCTTCGTTTGAGATCCAAGCAGCAGTTCGAGGATAAGGATGTCATTTTGCGGTTGTGATAATGAATCTGTTCTGCTGGTCTA
>JAQGAZ010000259.1:0-77293 GCA_034692225.1 Polydesmus complanatus | reverse complement strand
GCTTTTTTACCCCATTTCTGAGTTTCTATCAAATGGGAAGGCTAAGGGAATTTCAAAAATTCAACTGCTCATAACTCGAGAACCAGTGGTCCGATTTGGTTCAAATTTTATATGGGTATGTAAAATGAGGCCCTCTACAAGATGGCACAACCCATGAGTCTTTATCTCTTTTAGTTTTTGAGTTATTCAAACGAGAAGTTTCAAAAAAGCCCCCGGATTGAGTGAAAGTTCAGCTCACAAACGATAAAACCTAAATAACTTTTGAAATCGATTAGATATCGATTAACGGACAACGGCATCGTGTTCCTGAGGTCATTTTACATCTAAAAAGTTGGTTTTAAAAAATTTTTAACACACTTGCTCTTTGAGCTCCATTTCTGAGTTTCTATCAAATGGGAATGACCTCTTGACTTTGATGAGATATCGACCAATGAGTATGTAAAATGACGTCCTCTACACGACGGTTATACCCGCAAGTCTGTTTATTTCTTAGTTTTTAATTAAGTTATTCAAGCAAGAAGTTTCCAACAAGTGCCCTAACGAGGTGAAGTGTTATATATTAATTTGTTTTCTCTTTATTGAATCGATCATTAAAAGCTACTCCGTTTTAAACTTCCGTTTTAAACTCCGTGTTATTTTAGTTTGAAAAGTGTTTGAGCAATTAATTAAACAAGTCCTTAACAGATATTAAATAATCCAGCCAATATCTTAAAAGTTATAGCCTAAGCAATAACAATGTTAATCGTTCCTCGCTAATTAATACCTATCGAATCTATCGAAAAAAAATTATAAAAGAAAAAAAAAGCTTACCATAACTTCGACGACCATCCTTCTCCCTCGATTAATAAAATTATTATCCCTATCTCCGTCATCGTGGTATCTGTCGCGGTGATCACGGTCTCTACTGCGTTCTCTATCACGCGATCTGGATCGTTCACGTCATCTGCTTTGGTCCCGATGTGGCAACGATCGTTCTCTTTCCCCAAAGACCTTTCGCACTCTCGACTTCCAGCACCGGTCATTACTTCTGGAGCTGTACGACTTGGACTCGACGCGATGGCGATACTCGACTAAACCACTTGATTGTCTTGTGTAGTCAGCGCTTCTCTATAGTCTACCATCCGAACACTTCGTCCTCCAACCGATCCCATTCCGACACTGGCTTTGCTACCTACCCCACCAGCCGCTTGGTGCCAATGGCGTTTAATTATTATGACACATCCAGATACCCTTCTCAGCTCAAAAAAACCTTTTTAAAAAAAACACGTCAAATCAATGAGCTCGAGACCCTGGAATCGTGTTCCTTAGGTCATTTTACATCTGAAAAGTCAATTTAAACATACAGTACTTGATATTTTGGTCAATTTCTGATTTGGGGTCTGATCTGATCCAGGTGTTTTGAAATTTCATGTGCTAATAACTCGAGAACCAGTGTTTGGATTTGCTTCAAAATTTTCATGGGAATGTTAAATGACCTCCTCTATACGATGGTGAGACCCACAAATCTCCATCTCTTTTGGTTTGTATGTTATAATGCTAAGGTTTTTCAGAAAATAACAAAAAAATAGCCATTACATTAGGAATCAAAATTATACAAATCAATTATATTTACCTTATTAACTGTTGAGTTGAAATAGTTTGTACACCTGAAAATAAATCCTGAAAATAAGCCCTGAAAAAAAAAATCTGAAAAAAAAACACCTGAAAATAAATCCTAAAAAAAAAATCCTGTGAAGAAATTCGACTTCTTTTCTGAAAATAAAAGTGCCATTATATTAAGAATTATATTAAATTAGATTATATTGACCTTAAACCGTTGAGTTAAAATCTTTTGTACATTTGAAATCTTTGAGTTGAATCTCTTAAATTCACTGCCATGTTCAACTGTAGTTGTCGCTCTGAATCCTAGACATTTTGACTTTGAAGCTCTTAAATCAACAATCGAGTCATTTCACAACCTGAGTGACCTGTTCACGAGTTATCCAGTCTCAATAATTATTTTCTAATATAAAGGTCGTTAATTTTCTAATAAATTTTTCCTAGAAGCTTCGCTCAATTTTTATCAATCGGAGATCCAATCACTCACATAAAATCAAGATAATGGAGTTGGTATTACGTTTGAAACTGCTCCCCCTACAATGCCTACATGTACTTGTAGAGCTGAATGACTTCCGGTTTGAGCGACTCCATCTCTCGGTCCAACCCTCTGTTGAAAGCCACCAACTCTAGCTGATTCTCCAGATCAGCTGTACTCTTCTGCAACTCATCCAGGCGTACGTAAAATTATTCTTCAAACTAAAACAAAAAAAAACGAATTAGAAAACGAAATGAGTACGTACCCAAAAAAATAAAAAAAAATTAATTATCGAACACACGTTTTTCGTTTGACATTATAATTTGAGAGTGTGAAGATATTAATATGGAGTGTCAAATCCAAGCATAAAACGGTACAATTATAAATACATTTTGGTTGCCCAACAGATTATAATATCTGGTTTGGATAAAATTTTCAAACTTTAAATAACTTTGTTCAATTTCTAAATTCTTGTTTTCTACGATTATTTGAAAATAGATTGGAATGCTTTCAAAAATAATAGTCTTATAGAGTTGTTCTGTTAAATTCGATATTCAAAAAGAAAATTAACTATATATTTACAGGTAACTTTTTGATCTTCTTGTTCAATTAAATGCCGTCTTGAATTTGCCTAATACATGAACCGTACTTGTTTTAAGAAAGCAAGAAAAAGGTCAAACATCTCCATTATAGAAAATAGAAAATAAATTAAGTATTTCAAATAAGGGGGAAAAAAATACCTCAGGAAACAAAATAAAATTTTTCAAATATTTGCAAGTATGTTTTTCCGCAGAATGATTTCCGAATTCAGCTAAAAAAATCAAAATTCATTAAGTTCAATAAGAGTAGGCAACATAAAAGTATAAATTTATAAGCAAACCTTGCCAATCATAAGTAGTTAACCCAAACAGCTTACACAGTTGAGCACCGTAAATGACCTTCAATTCTGTCTCTTTAAGTTATTCAACCGAAAAGTTTTAAATAAGTGCTCTGGCGGAGAAACGTTTCACCTAAAAGACGATAAAACCTAAATAACGCCTTAAATCGATCAGATAACAACCTATGAACCCCGAAATCGTGTTCCTGATGTCATTAAATTTACATCTAAAAAGTCACTTTTAAACCCATTCAAACACACTTTGTTTTTTAGTAAATTTACGTGTTTTAATTAAATGGGGCAAGAGGTCATTTTACATCTAAAAAGTCATTTTAATCATACTTGATTTTTTGGTCAATTTCTGATCGGGGGGGGCAAATGGATAGGCTAAAATTTCGAAAATTGAACTGCTTATAACTCGAGAACCAGTGATCCGAATTTGTTCAAATTTTTTATGAGTACAATTATGTAAAATGACCTCCTCTACACGATGGTGGAACCCACAAGTCTCTATCTCTCTTTAGTTTTTAAGTTATGAGCCCAAAAAAAAAGTATCAAAAAAGTGACCTGACGAAGAGAAAGTTCAAATGAAAGACGATAAAACTCAAACAAAAGGCAGAAATCGATAAGATATCGACCAATAGACCCTGAGGTCATTTTACATCTAAATAGTTAATTTTAAAAAAAATTTTAATACACTTTGTTTTCAAATGGATAGGTTTAAATTCAGTAGAAGCAAAAATGAGGGAATTAAATAGTTTAACAAAAGCAATATGAAATTTTATTCAAAACGAAAGCAGAGTAAATTTACTATAAGAAATAATTTAATAATTATGGAAATATGCGTTCCTCATTCAATGAAAGAAGATTCAAAGTTCCAACTTACCGGTACCGGGTATTCAATTAATTTTTCCGGGGGGGTTTTTTTTTTAATTAATTGTTCACATTTTGTGGAATTGATTCGCTTGGACACTTTCAGTGAAACATTGTTATAACTTTAAAGACGACTGATATTGTTACAGTAGGTCGCGCAGATGCAGTATAAAAATAGATTTATGCTATTTGTTGATTAAATCAATCATTAAATAAATAATTTATTGTTGCGCAATAAAATATGATTAGGTTTCAGTATTGTTTCAAGAAATGTTTTTTTAAATGGTAGAAGGGATTTAACTTGGTCGTTGAGCATAAAATAGAAAAATCTTCATTTTTTTTATTTGGGGAGAGGGGGGGGGGTTCTGTAACTTTACATCTCTTTTTGATTAAAAATTATTTCAAATTCCAATCGTACATCGAAAATAATTTATTTTTTTCCTTTTAAATTAATCGATTGACACAATTTCGTTCCATCGCGCACGTTTTCGTGACCATTCAACAAAAAATTAAAATTTCTAAAAATTAGAATTTCGATATACGGGTAACTTTCATATACATGTAATTATATTAATTAGGTATAATTAACAGTGCAGTGTCGTATTAGTAATCTTGTTTTTCTAAATAAAAGTGCACTTAGTGACCTATCTAACTTGCTTCAACATTAATTTTTGAAAGAGAGAAAATAAATCTGCCCGCCATAAACGATTACTACACAACTCAATAATTATTTTGGCAAAAATGAAGGAGTTGATTTTTAAAATACAGTATAGGCTAATCATTATTTTTTTTTAATCGAATTCAATCAGTTTCACCATAATTACTATAGGTTTCACTTTTGAATCTCATTTTCACCTTATACGATAAATACCAGTAATAATATTCCCTAGGAATTTTTATTCCTAAAACATCCTTCTCGAACTATTAATAAAATATTTAAAATTCCTTTTTAAAGTAATAAAAAAAATTTTTTTTAAATTAAAACCGCGATCTGAAATAATATTGTGATAATATAGTTTTTTTCTTGCAACGATTACTACTTAAAAATGTAATTACTGTAGTCTCTTTTAAATAGCTTTAAAATTAGTTTTTAAAATCAAAATCAACTGATTTTTTTTTCTTTCAACTTTTCAGATTTTTTTTTTTCTCACGTAAACGATAAAAGAATTTAATTTCCCCGTCGAACAATCTTATAATATGTATTAAGTGCACGTTTATGCAGTTACAAAACAATACTAAACTTTTCATTGAAAACGATATTTAAAACAAATAAATATGCGCTTAAGTTGAGTATACAATAATGTACGAACATTCGAATCGCAAACTCTTATTTACTTCTTTTGAAGTATCTCAATCGTTTGCATAACATCCTCATGAATCCGTCGTAGATGGAGACCAGAACCTCAAACACGGACATGATGGAGATTCCGATCCACAGACCAAATACTCCGCCGATGTTACCCAACATATTCAAAGCCTAACGCAATTGTTAGAATTGTTATAACGCGAAATTAGTATCGGCCCTACCTATTATTGTTATATTATTTTTAAAAAAATTAAATTTCACTTACTTGTTCTTCAGGATGCTCGTCCATCACGTCCACAAACTGAGAAGTGAGGCTGATGCTAAATCCTACAGCTCCGATACTACGTCATTAAAAAATTAATCAATAAAAATTATTCTTATAATAATTTATAGCAAATTAATTACGTTGTATATTCGGCAAAATCTTTATCACTAATTTTTCTTTCCATAAAGTTTTCCTACAAAACATTTGTAAATGAGTTTCATTAAACCAAGAATAATTTTTAAATCACTCAAATTAAAAATCATTTTGATTTTGAAAACATTTTTTTTTTTACCATAAATTCCTTCATGTAAAATTTTTCCGGATGACGTTGTACTTTCAAATTGTACTCAAAGTTACTATAATTGTAGACCAAAACAAAAATAATGATTAAGAACGAAAGAGATTTGAATATACAGTACGACCCCGTTATACCGCGCCGCGTTATACCGCGGATTCGTATATATCGCGGGTACAACCATGTCCCCCATCAATTTTAGCCTTTCACTTTTTCAAAGAAAATTTTTTGAGCTTTGGAAAAATTATACGTTAAAAATATAAAATATAAGTTAAAAATTACAGAAAAAGCTAAAATTGATGCATCTAAAGCTATTATTTTTCGAGATAGTGGGATACCAGGGGGGAATATAAGGGGTTGGATGAAAATAGAAGAAAAATTGCGTTCATTTGTGTCTGGTGTTGAAACAAGTGCTCCAAACCACCATGAACGATTTTTTTCGGTATAACGCGGATTCGTTATAACGCGGCCTAATGCATGTCCCCCAAAGCCCGCGTTATAACGGGGTCGTACTGTATTAAAGTGATGGGCGGACGAAACTTACTCGCACGGATTCTTACATCCGCACATCTTGGATAAAGCTGGTCCTGGAATCGATTCGCAAGCTAAAATCGAATAAATAAATAATTATGGAATACCGATAGAAATCTTTCTTCTTTTTTTTTTTAATTAGAAACAATTCTTTACAAGCTTCGCATTCCTTGATACTTCTCTTGCCGGTCGACTTGAGGACGTAATTGCTGAGAAAACAGTTGCAGTGATATAAAGTGAGATTTTGAATGCAACTGTCGATGCACGCCTATATTAATAAATTAATACTTAACCATTTTAATATAATTAATTTACAAAAATTTTAAAACTGACTTCGGTCGTGTAAATATAAGGATGATCCTCGTCGTAGTAAATGCTCATCTGACGGATTTTATGCTTGTAAGCGTTCAAACATTCGCTGGTATACGGCCAAGCCAATCGATGAAGATCTTTCTATACCGTAATAGAAAAAAAAGTTCCGTTAAAAACGTTTGGCAAAACGTGATTAAATTCTATTACAGTATAGGCTAATTTATTAAGTGTTTTAAAAACCTCGGTTTTTACGAACAATAAACAATTTTAAATTTTTAGACAAGGTAAACATATTGTTATAACAGTAATATTAAAAAATACGCTCATTAACTTACTTTGAAAACGTCGATTTCTAAGAAGTCTCCAGCGGAAATGTGTAAGGCCTCTTTGAGGACTGGAGCAGTTCCAGCTTGATGGATAATTACCATCAAGCTTACTTCTCGACGAGGATCAGTATATTCCGAAGTCGTGTAGAATTTAAGTGCCATATTTAAATCTAATATAAAAAAAATTTATTAATTCTTCAAGATCAATTTCGATTTCTATTAAGTATTTATAATTCTTACCAGTACTCAAGAGCCATTTTTGATATTTTTCATCAGTGAGTTTAGGATTAAAAGTGGCGCAGTTTCCGTGATAGAGACTGTTGGAATCGTGCAGATGATCACTATCAACATTTCAATTAAATAAAATAATTATCTTATCTTTACGAATGGAGGGGGGAAATATTATTATAAAGTGTACGGTATATACTATATTTACAGGCAATCTTCAAAAGTTTCGTCCAATTCTCTGGCCGTACAATAAAGAACAAACTCCTTAGTTGGTACTCCTAATGCCATTCTCTTTTTTCTATCAACGGCAGACAAGGCGTTGATAACAGCCAAATGTTTTTTCGAGAGATCTTGTTCATTTTCAACGTTCTTGAATTATTTAAAACATGCAAAATTTTTCAATTAACAAATTAAAAAAATTTAAAAAAAAGAAACTAATATAGTAGGTTCTAAGTATAAATTCAATCTTAAAAGGGCTCATAACTCTAAAATACAGTCTGTATAATAACTTTTGAACTTTTAATTAATGTATTAAAGTATTGCAATCAACGCCTTCAGTTAGAAAGTTCTAAGTTGGAAATTAATAAAAGGCGAAATAATTTTTTTAGAGAATTGAAATCAAATTACAATTCACTATCTCTTATTAAAATACCTAAAATCTTTCATTTAAGATTAAATTAAAATAAAAATAATGACCTTAAACTTCAAGTAAGAAAAGTTATAACCAGAATCACTAGTTATAAGCAGTATTAATAAATCCTCAAAACTTGAAACAGTATCAAATAAAATGTTATACACAGTTAAGTTCACAAAGTTACTTAATGGTTCTAAATATATTTTCAAACAGTCTAGCTAAAGTGTAAGTAAAAAAAACCCCAGCCTGAAAGGGTAGGCTAAGTAAAAAGTGTACAGTGTATTTGAAATGTAAAGAAAAAAATTTGTTTACATAATATTTGAGCATGTCATCTACAAATCTTGTTATAGTTGGATCACTTTTGTAAGTTACGTTGTCCCATTTCAGGGGCATGTTAACACAGACCGTAACTGATGGGAACTCGATATTGCCCTGTAACGTGAGACGTGTTTTTTCCAATACACCGAATCTAAAATCGATCAAAATAATAATTATAAAAAAATATATTATATAGATCCAACTTTTAATTAATAATAGTATTGGCCTAGTACTTCAAAAAATTGCCGATAACTAAGTAGGATTGAAAAATCGAGACCACGAGTCCAATTAAGAACAATATGATCCAATAACTTTTGAGCAAGTAGCTGTTTGTGTATTGGACTTGGTTGAGGGCGGTGATTGACGTGGTCCGAAAAAATATAGTAACTTGGCTTTCTTCAACATCCTCTTTCTTTTCTTCCACTATTCGCCTACTGGCAACTGAAATCAAAATCACAATGTTTATTTACCCTGGAAACTGTAACTAACGAGAAAACAAGGCAAAAGAAACCTAAAAATCTTTATATTTAATAACGCAGCGAAAGCTTTATTATTGAATATCGATAATCTCGGGTTTTTACGTCAGTAAGTACACGTAATAACATTAACAATTCTTTTTCATGGAAACAATGTAAATATTTTGATAAAAAAACTAATACTGTACGTAAAAATTCATTTGAGCTAGGTCCTTTAGATTTATTTAAAAACTTTATCTAGATTACGTATAAGTTTACTACATTAAAAATAATAAATAGCCAAAACTTTAAGACATTCCTAAAATAATTTTTGACTCCTGCGCGTGCATTGTAAAAAATTACTCCAAGTATTAAATAATAAATCTACAATAAAAATGTCCTTTTTTCAAAAAAAAAAAAAAAACCTAACTGCAATACTGTATATTTTAACAATGCCTATTTACTTGTAACTACACAACTGTAATAATCTAAAATTCATAATAATTTTACTAAAAATAAAAATTATTCATTTATGCACAAAAAAAAAAATAAATAAATCGTTTTCTAATTTTTACTTTCAATTTTTTTATGCACAACTTTAAAAACTATTAAAATTATTTAATAAAATCCAAAAGTAATACAGATACAGTAAAGTTAAAAAAAATCTTTGTGATAATTTTTACATAACTTATGTTACCAAACGAATCAACTTAATTCCCTCAAACTTAATGCAGGCTATAATTGTGCACGTAAACAGAAAATTAGAACGCAATACTGTAATGTCATAACAGCTACCGGTACAGAAATTAATTCTAAAAACGAATAAGCTATGTTCCGAATTGTAAATTAAATAAAACTTTTGATTATCTATTACCTCAAAATACTGTATTTTGAAAATGCTCGCTTTACTAAAAATAACATTCTACATCAAACATTGCCTAGTATACCCTAACGTCATTATTTTGCTTTCTGTCGGTCTAAATTACAGCCAAATAAGATAAATCTGATAAGGTAGTTTCTAACCTTTGCTGATCAAAAATTACGTTTTATATCGACCAAAAATCCGCTTATAATAAAAATAAAGCTTCAAAATTACACACAGTTTGGCAGAAACTGACTCAAATAACGTTTATCATTAATATAATCATAAAATTAATGTTACTAGTCAAATATAGCTTCAATTAATTCGATTCTAACTACCAGATAATTAACCCTCGATAATACACAAAAAAAAATATATATATCATAGCTAGTCTCCAAGATCAAAACTTTGAATATTTCCATTAAACAGCCTTAAACTAATACATGTACATTACAATTACAGTACCTTATAACCAACTGGTGCAGTTACTGTGCTATAAAAAATAAAAAAAATGCCAAGAAAAATGTGCTGGGAAAAAATATTTTATCAAAATATCTTACAATCAATCGCAGTTGGTTTGTTTCTCACATCGTAGGGATACAGCGGCGACGGGAATACTTTTGAATTGACATCGAGCACCCAAGCTCTCTGAAATAACATTTCATCCTTCATGATTAAAAAATCTTCTCCCGAGTTTCTTTTTTACCGACGAGAGTGTGAGGAAAAATACAAACAAACTATAAAAAAATTAAACCGAGACTCAAGTCTTTCTCGACTTTTCCTTTCGACTTCAACCACGACAATGATGGCGAATAATCCACAAAACCTCAAAAAGAAATTTAAGCGATAAGGGGAGTGGTTAACAAATTCGACTTTTTTACTCTGTAAATATAAAAGACGGATCAATATTAAGCGTACATTACTAAAATCTCCGCAAAAGCTTACGTTTCTCATCGATTGGTGACCTTCGAAGAAAATTATCGGGGAAAAATGTTGCTGAGAAAAATCAAAGGCTAGTAGAAACACCTGTTGGCTAATGTAAAATTAACTAATACACACCGAAACAATGTTAATACTGTATAGATAAAATTAAAGCACCGACTCATTATTTTTTCCCCTCCTTTCATTTACGGTTTTAAAAATAAAAAAAAAAAAAACACGAAAACGGGTAAATATTAGCAAGGACCTTGTTTAATTGATCAAAAAAAGCAAACACCGCATCAGTAAAATATTCATTATTTTTTTTTTTACTTAGCACGGGCGGCTCCTCCACCACCGGTCTGGCCTACACGAGCTGGGGCATCCTAAATTAAAAAAAACCCAATATTAATACCTATATTACTACCGGTTTCTTCGAGAGATTAACTTACCCCAACACCACGAGGAAATCTGGGTGGTGGAGATCGGTCTTTTCGAGCCTCCTTCGATCGATTTCGCACGACTTTCGAGTGAATGGCGCACGAAACGCAGTAATGGAGCTTCGCGTATAGCTTGGGCAAAGCGTAAGCTATAAGAAGACAGGGTAATTAGTTTTTTTCACCCTACCAAAATTAATCAATTATGTTGATATTACAGTCGTAAATGCTGGCGTCTGTGATATCTCGGACAGCAGCGGCTTCGACAATGTTACGAATAACGAATTTCTTAATAGCCTTATCTTTAGGTACACATCGGGCGCAGTTTGTGCAACGGACGGGGTTCACGTGGCCTCGACCGTGCTTGCTACGTCCATTATTTCGGCGTTTGCTCGTCTGTGAATCAAAAAAAAAAAAACATGCGTAAATTTAGGCCTACTCTTATGAACACATGCCAACGTAACACAATTAATTTTTATTTAATTTTGATACAATTAATAAAAAAGTGATCTCTTCAATTAAACCTAAAGTATTAATACGTTTATATTGACACGTTAGCTTATTATTTAACTAAAAATTGAATATACAAACCATTTTTTAAACTATAAATAGTAGAAGAAGTAAACGACCAACGTGGTTATTCCAGACGTAGAGAAGCGGTGTAGACTTTATGCTTACGTCACCTCCGTTAATATAAAATTTTAACTTTTTTAAATAACCTTTAATTACTTATTAATATTTAGATATAGAATTTTAAATGTGATTTTTATAAAAAGTAATCATACAAAATTTGTAAATGATTAATTAATAAAATATTTTATTTCAATAATGCGCGCATGAATACAGGAACGGCGAATCTCAAAAGTGTGCGTATGAATACAAAACGGTAAACGAGTTGAAAGAAATAGTTCGTCTTAAAGTTTTTTCTTTTTGAGAAATAAATTGGTTCGAGTTAGTATATTAACGATGGAGAATATTAATATTAATTCATATTAAATCACAACATCAATAATATTTCGATTTCGTCCTGTTTATTCATTTACGCGATTTTCGTTGCTTTATTAAATATCGTTCATTTATCAAATCTCGGATCACGAATCAGTGATCTGAAAAATGAACGATATTTAATTAAGTGACCGAAATATTATTTAAATTAATACCGTAATAATTCAAAATGTTAATTTTTTTTTAATTTATTTTATCAATTTTTTTTTTTTTTTTTCACACAAGTTATAATAATTATAGCCCAATGTGCTGTCAGGTACAATTATCAACTTGATGTGGGCCAATTAAAACTTAAGTGAAATCAGTTACTATAGTGAAATTTTCCCCCTATTATTAGTTAAAATAATTTTTAAAATAATTTATTTCGATGAAATAAATGACTGAATTTTTCGTTTAAAACGACAGGCAAAAATTTAATTTTTTTTAAGGAATTTTTCTTTAAAATCAGATATTAATTTTCAGAGAATATTTAATAATTTTCCTGAAAGTTTTGGGCCCCTCCTACTTGTAAAAATAATCTAAAAATTCCATAGTTTAAAAAATTAAAGGGGAAAAAAACTCACGCAACTAAAAGCTACTTAAGTTTAAACAAAGTAATTTCTTTAAACTTAAAAAAAATTATTATTTTTTATAAATAAAAAATGTATTGCCTTTTGAGTAAAATAATTTTAATAAGAAAAGCAAAAACGTCGACTTGAAAATTATTGACTTGAGAAAGCTAAGATCACTCATGATCGATCGGGTAAGCAAAAATCAATTAAAAATATCTATAAAATGCGTTTTTTAAAATCTTTAACTAAGTTTTCAAGACCTACGTATACTGCGTGTGGTTTCCATGGAAATGGTTCAATTTCTTCAAGCTCAAGCCTCGAACGCACACAAGAGATCAAACTACGAAATCGAAAAAGAAAGTAAACAATTGAATTTTTTGTTTTTCATATTGTTTATAATACCGGTAATTATTAAATTTTTAAAATATAGCAACGTACAGTACGAGGGCGTTCCAGTAGATATTCCAGTAAAAGGAGCGCCAACACTCCTACCCCCCCCCCCCCCCCAAACTTAGGGCAGAAAAACTCAATTTGAATAAAACCTATTTTTTTCAATAAAATGTCAAAATTTAGCAAAAATCAAAATTTAAAAACACTCCATATAAAAGTTTTTTCAAAAGGGTTTTTTATGTTTTTAACACGTAGGCCTATTGAACTTTTAAAATAAGATATTGATTAATTTTTTAAAGGTTTTTTAATACCGGTAACTAATTTTTTCTCTATTTTAAATTCATAAAATGTATTTAACATAATAATATTAATACTGCAAAATGACCCAAACTCTAGAGCTCTCCCCTTATACTTATTTTCCCCTCACGATTTTGTCGCCTATTTATTGTCCTTCAGCAATCAATAAAATTTCGGGAAAAGAAAAAAAATAATATTCCGCTTATTACAATACTATACCGTAATTATTATTAATTAATTAAAATAATAATATGGAGCCCTTATGATAGTCACATTTTACTGGATCTCGTCTCTTAATTAAATTATCCCTCTCAAACTAAAAAAAAAAACTCACATTAATCGTTTAATTTTATATGCTGTGCAAATATTTAGCTTTCCTATACATGTACATGTATAATAGCCTACCTTAAACATTCAGTTGAATTTTAAATTGTCATTTCGATAAATTCTAAAGCCGATAATACGCTAAATGACTGGCATTACGCGAAAGTACTATTATAAATATGTGATTACATGTATTTATAGCTTACAGTAGATTCTCAATTATCTAAACGTCATTTTTTCCCCTCTATTATTGTAAATCATCAAAAAAAAAAAAAAATCTCGGCACCGGTAATACTGTTCTGTATATAGGCTATATCTTTTACCTTATTATTTATTCAAGTTTTTGAATATTCGAGGTTCACAAATACTTGAATAATTCAGGTTCTACTGTATTAAAAAAACTTACATCATTTATTGTTCAATTTATTTATTTTTTATCTTGGCGAAATCTGGCGAATTTAATTTATTATTCCTCTATACCAAAAACTGAATTCGAATGGTAAAAATAAAGCAATTTCGGTGCTATAAAGCCTTTAATTGAGGCACAATAGAATGGAAAGCTACGGTATACATGTACTGTATAGACAATAATCATTCAATTTAATTTTTTTTTTTTTAATAATGGGCTATAATTAAACTAAAATGCAAAAATAAATTGAATAAACTACCTGAATATCTTACAATGCCAGAAAATGATATATTTAATTCTCAAATACTTTCGCTTTAGCTCCTCGTTTTCAGCGTTTTTAATTGCGGGATAGGCTACTTGTACAATAAAATGTAAACATACAAATTGGCAGAGGTTTAGAAGAGCATCTGCGCAGGTTTGAATCAGTCAGAGATGAAAAGCTTTATCCCAAAAAAAAAAAAAGAGGGAGAAAGTTTGTGCCTTGACGTCACCAAAGGCACCTTTACATCAGTAATTTAGGGCTTTATTCCAAAAATAGGTAGCCTATTACTCACAACCATTTAACGAAAACTAGTACCAACACGTATTCACCATTTCGTCTTGTCGCTATTCAAATGTTTTGCGGTTTTTAAATAATAACTACCGTATTATAATCAAACACGACATTGAAATGTGTCAAATTTTCAGTTAATGACATGTGTAGCCTATTCCGCGATCTTAAGTCATCATATCCTCTAAACCGGTTTTCGCTGCATTTTTATACCATTTAAATTAAAATAGAAGCGTTAGAATTATTATAGGAGAAGGAAAAAAAAAATCAAATCAAATATATATATATAAAAAAAAAAGAAGCATTATAAAATCACTTTGCATAGACAAAATAGAGAAATAGCGGACGACCCTTTGAGCAAACAGTCATATAAACCTCCTAAAATATTGCTTCAGTCTTCCCCCTGCCCCCACCTCATGCAACTATATTATAATACCCTACTGCTCCTCCTCTTCCTAACACTTGAGTTCAAAAAAGTTTTTCCCCCAACTACTACTGACTAATAATAATATACGGTACACACACCGGAGACCTTGATTTTTCTAACCATTCAATTCTTCTTCAAACACATCATCGAACATCACACGAAAATGTTGTCAGCTGCGAAAATCAAGTTTCGAGTAAGTTTTATTTTATAAAGTATTTTAAATTTAATAATTTTTTTACCTTGCATAATAATTTGATTTTATTGTTTTGTTTTTTATTTTTTTTTTTAAACAAATTTGAACAGAAGTTTTTCGTTATTTTCACTTTCATTTTCTCTTCGCAATTCATTTCGTCCAAAACTTTTCCTTCGAGTACATGTAAATAAAAGTTTATTAGTTTATTGTTTTTTAAAATAAATTTTAATTGAGGAAAAAAAATTATTTTTAATTACAGCGCCAAATTCAGATTTACCAGTATGCGCCACTCCAATTTGTCGTCAAACAGGTAAGAAAAAACAACATTACTATTAAAAATAATAATAATTAATATAATGAATAACAAATCAATTAATGAGGCAGTGAGTTCTAAAATTCCCTACTTGCATTTTTAAAAAAAATATTGGGATAGGTGTTGTTTCTGATAGATTTAATTATTAATTCTCTTTCATTTAATAAAGTCGGAAAAGTTTGCCCCTTTTGCCTTTCTTTTTTAAAAAAGTCATTGAAAATCACAGTTAGTTCCAAAACTCTCTCCTTAAACATTCATATTAGTGAGAAACAAAACTTTTTTCTTGAATTAAAAGTCGTCGGTTCCAAAGCTAGAGTGGCGTACGTGCAGTTAAATAATCAGCAAATACGCCACTTTGGATTTATACAGACAAAAATCAATGAAAACCATCGCTTTAAGTATCATTTTAATTGTGACAAATGACGCAATAAAAATAATTTATATGAAAATTTTCATGGAAAAGTAGATTTCCACCTCTACCAAAAAAAAATCCTCATCTATTAATTATAATAGTCATTGCTATACAGACATCAGTCAACAAGATTCAAAACTGTTTACTCGCAAAAGAAAAGTTTCAAATCTTGCGCATTCTAAAGTCAAAACAAATTATAATTATTATAACCACACTCCAAAAAAAAAAAATAAATAAAAAAAATCTTATCGGAATTTATTTCTTTTAACTCGTAAGAAGTTTCAATAATGTGATTAACTCTAAAAAATGCAAGTGGCGAGTTTTGGAACTCGATCGATGCCTTAATAAATTTCTAATATTAATGGTTATAGCCGCGAATCTATTGAATTCCATGGACCAGACAATCGATCCTTGCAAAGATTTCTACTCTTATTCGTGCGGAAATTTCATCAAGGAAAATCCGGTTCCCGCTAACAAAATCGAATATGGCAAATTTACGATAGTGGCCGAAGATGTCAGATATAAAATTCAAGGTAAATACTCATCGACTGAGATGCAGAAGAATAGGTATGCGAAAAATAATATTATGTCGAAATCATCCATAATTAAACCTAATGACTTTCAAAATACCCGATTATGAAATATCTCGATCTCATCAAACATTTTTTCTTTCCAAAACTATACTTAGTAAAAGTATAATTTTCATTGTCAAGGTATTTATAATAATATGATAATTATAAATGAGCGATTTTCATATTATTATACATAAAAATATTTTCTATAGCCTTTACAAATATGATAATAATAGTGATCGAATATTATGTAATATCTCTTTTAGTTAGTCACGACTATTATAATATTCGGTAACTATAAAGAATATTAATTATTTTCTAAAAAAAAATGTTTTCCCCCTCTTTCAATAGATATACTCACTTCCGGTAGAAATGACAGCAAAATCTCCCCCGCCTTAAAAGCAGCAATTTCCACTTATAATATGTGTCTAGGTAAATCATTAATTTTTTATTTTTTTTTTGTTAAATTGGTGGTAAATAAAATAATTAAACGCAATATTTAATTTGCCATCAACGCAATCGCGAGAAATCTTGAGCAATAGCCCATAAAAATTTCTCACATTACGCTTATTATATTGCTTTTGATTATTTCTATGTCCACACAATGCAATAACAAAATGTGAGCGAGCATTTATTTTATTACCGGTATACGTCGACATTAATTATTTTCTTTTTTTTTTTTTTTGGTGTGCAATTGGTTACAGAGGTATCGGAAAGCAGCAGTTTAGTATTAGAAATGGTGGTGGATAAATTAGGCGGAAGTCCGATGATAAACGGTGACCTTTGGAATCCAGACGCCTATGACGTCCTTGGAGCGATATTTCAAAATTTGATCTACGGAAACTCGCCATTCTTTTCCGTGGATGTTGGCGTGGATGAAAAAAACTCTTCTGTCAATATTATTTACGTAAGACCAATTAAAAGTGCAATTACGTATTATATAGACACAAAGAAGTCCTTGACAACATTTTTATATTGTTGTTCGGAAAAATAAATTAAGGGTTTTTATATAATATGCACACGCATTGTTTGAGCGCACGTGCGGCTCATCACGTAAATTTTTTTAACTGGTATTAAATTAATTAACAATTATTATTATTTTTTTTAAAGATTGATCAAGCGGAAATGAATATCGATAATGATTACTATTTGGATCCGGAGGGTTACGAACACGTTCTCGATGCTTACCAGGAATTGATAGTCAACATCAGTCGAGTTTTAGTAGGAAACGTCAGTACCGATTTGGACGATATGGCGCTCGACATTATCCAACTCGAAACATCCCTCGCAAATGTGAAATTTTCCTCGTACTAAAAAAAAGAAAAAATATATATGTAATTAATATTGATTATATTGAAAAAATAGATCAGCTCAAATTTTATAGATAGACAAAATTCAACGAGGATGTACAATCGAATGACAATTGGTCAATTGCAAAATCTGACAGACCCAGATAAAAATGTAAATACCTCCCTATAGGCCCTAAACGGTATAAATATCTTATTATACAACTTAAATTTTTTATTACGCTTTTCAGATAATTGATTGGGTTCAATTTCTCCAAAGTTTATTACGAGCTGATGACATTACCGAGGATGAACCGATAATAGTCAACGAAATAGTGTACATGAATCAACTGTTTTCAATTTTAAACGCCACGGATACAAAGTAGAATTATTATTAATATTTATTATACATGAGTCTTTTTTTTAAATTGGGAACGTTTGACCTTTGCTTTGGTACGAGCATGCCACCAACCCACTGCAGTAAATGTTTGGTCTTCCTAACTCAATCTGAGTCAAATTTCGAGGCACTGTTATTATTTGGTTTATTTTTCCACAGACTTTTAAAGTGTCGGTGACGGAAAATCAAAAGCGGCTTAAACAATTAGGCTCATCTTTGATTAAAAATTAAGATATCACTGGTTTTCAATTTAAAATTTTTTTTAGGCGTTTCCAAGTAATGTTAAACACATTCAATTTAGGAAATAAGAAAACTCCAATGAGACTTAAAGGTTCCAATCTTGAAATCCGTTTAAAATGAGCCTAAATGTCTAAGTTAAACCCAATTATTGGTCAAGCCGTTTGTGAGTTGCTGTCGCCGATTTAATTGGCAACATTTTGTTAGTAGAAGAGCCTCAAACTTGATCCCAATTATAAAAATAACCTATTATACGTTATAACAATAAAAATAAATAACTAAAAGAAATGTATTAAAACCAGTGTTCTGGCCAACTATCTGGCGTGGAATTTTATAATGTTTGTGGCCGATGATGCTTGGGGAGAGATAGAGCAATTAAACTTTCAATTTCAAGAAGTAACCGGGGGAGCTAAAAACAGAACTGCGAGGTACAAAAAATTAAAAAAAAATAACCACTACATTTTCAATAAATATATCAATTTCAGGTGGGAAAAATGTGCAGATAATGTAGCCGATGCATACTCATACGCCGTTGGTCAAAACTATGTGGATGAATACACCAACGCCAACATCAAGTCCGATGTAAGTATTAATATTATTTTAAATAAGTGTATAGTATATTTCAAGAGAGAAAAACGCATTGATTACAATAACATAATTGCTAAAGATAAATACTGTAATAAAAAAAAAGGTGTGAATATTGCAGGCTTTTAACTTGTTGACATTATTGCAACAATCTTTCATCAGCCGTCTTCTACGAAACGGTTTTATGGACAATGAAACGAAGGCGGTGGCAATTGACAAGGTCGTAATTAAAATAAAATTAATTTAAAAAAAAAAAATTTCGAAATAATATTTAATTGGTAATTTCGTCGAAAACAGGTCAACAGCATGCTAACTCTAGTGGGATACCCTGATTGGATTAACGACCAAGCAAAACAGCAAGACTATTATAAAAATGTAAAAAATATTCACCTTAGAAAAATACGATAAATTATGATACCGTAAATCCGAAGTTTAATCACATTTTTTTTTTTTTAATTTTAGTATCCGAATGTAAGCGAGAATTATTTATTAGATATGCTATCTGTAGCCATGGCCGTCATCAATTCTACTTATTCGCAACTAAGACTGCCGACAGATCCGAAAACGTAATTTTTTTTAATTAATAAAATATTTTAGCCAAAATCCGAAAAAAAAAAAAATCTAAACTCAAAATTGTCCCATGAAAAAATGTATCGTAAATCTAAATTGAATCTAAACTAAAATTGATTTTTAAATAATGTAAAATTATAGTTTCAGTGTCTCTCCCATGGATGTTAACGCTTTTTACACACCCACCTATAATTCAATAAGTAAGTGCCGCTATTTATTTAAAATAATTTAAATTATATATTATTTGGTCTTTAGCTGTTCCGATTGGCATTCTAAACCCACCATTCTATCAAAGTGGAGCTCCATCGTATGTTTTTTTTCTTTACCTTTTAAACATACGTAAAATATCAAATTAATCTACGGTATGAAATTTAGAGCCACCAATTTTGGAGGACTTGGAAGTGTACTGGGGCATGAAATCACGCACGGTTTTGATAACGATGGCAAGTACAGATTAACTACATTCAGCTATTCTAATTATAAAAATTAATTATAAATTACCAAACAGGGAGAAAATTCGACCAAAAGGGCAACTTGAAACCTTGGTGGCCACAAGCTGTAGTTGATGCTTTTGATGTAGAATCCCAATGTTTCGAAAAGCAGTATTCACGATGCTGTCCTCTTCGCTACGTAGAAGATGGCACCGTCAAATGCGTACAAATATATTAATAATTTTCATAAAGAAACGAAATTATAATTATAAACTCAACTTAAAATACAGGTAAACGGACGCCAGACTTTGGGAGAAAACATGGCAGACAACGGTGGGTTGGAAGCGGCTTTCCAAGCCTGGAACGAATTTACCAAAGAGAACGGTGAAGATGCGAGTCTTCCTGGAATGGAAGATTTTACGCCTGAACAAATCTTCTATCTCAGCTTTGCTAACGTATATAATTATTATACACCTATAGTTAAAACAAAAAAAATATATACGATTTAATTGATCATTAATAATACTGTACAGGTATGGTGTGAATCCACTACACTTGGCAGTCTTTTAGCTGAATTAAGCAGCGATGAACACGCTCCCGAATCTTGCCGGTAATAATTAAAAACCTAAATGGATTTAACTTTAAAACTTTTATATAATTATACTGTACTCTTTACAGGGTTAACGGAGTCGTAGCAAACTCTGAAAACTTTGCTCTGGCTTTTAACTGTTCCAAAGGTCCAATGAATCGACAAAATAAACGGTGCTCAGTCTGGTAGATCCAACAAAAAAAATGTTTTGATTTTTAAAAAAACTCAAATGTCGCGCAATAATTTTAAAACCCTGGAGGTTTACCTTACCAAATGAAGCAAAAAAAATATATAATAATAATAAAGAAAACTTATTTTTATAAAAACTTGTTTTCTTCTTAAAAAAATATATTTTTCACCGAATAATGAGACTCGGAACGAGAAAAAAAAAAAGAAATCGTTACGAATTTTTAACATTTACAACAAATTAATTAAACAAAATGGCACATGTAACATTTTTACACAATTTATGACTTTTTGATTATGACGATGATAATATCGTACAATTCAAATTTCGGATTGTAATAATCAAAAATGACGAGTGGTGAAGGAAATGAAGGAGGGGGTGTTTATGGATTCTAAAATGACTTATGACGATGAACTAAAAAAAACAATATTCGATAATGATCTGAAGAACAAAAACAAAAATCGTGTGTGTAAGAATGAGATAAGAGAGATAGAGAGGAAAGATAAGGAAAACACGCCCAACAATTTACATCAATGACGATGTCTTTAGTTTTTAAAGTTCAAATTATGAAAAACTCGAACGGTCGAGGAAAACTCGAGAGATCTTGTTCGTCCTCTTGACAAATTTTCGTCACAAAATTTTAACTACACCGACACTTATAGAATCAGTGTCGCATACTTAACTATAATTATTCATACCGTCTATATCGTACACAGGTACGTACGAGGAAACTTCTATTTACATTAAATAATCAACATAAATTTTCACGCAAAAATTCATCCCACTCTTCAACCTACAAAATCAAAAATTAAAAAAACATCGTGAAAGATCGTACATCTCCTCGGATGTTTGCGTTGAAACCATAAAAAGTTATATACCGGTACGTACAAAATTTGTGCTAAAAGTCCGACTGATGCAAACGATTCATGTGTATATTTCGCCCCAGAACTGATCGCACGTCACTCGTGAACCTGAGAGCATCTAATACGGGGAGTAGATTTAGAAGAGCCGTGTCTGTTGGATCCGAAAACCATGATTTAATCGGCATCGCATTATCTGAAATTACATACGAAATTAATTGAAAATAATAATAATAATAATAACAATAACGCGCGCAATTTCAAATCACCAGGGTAAGCCCGATAAGCTCCGGGAGAATTATCCAAAATAAAAACGCTGGAAAGGTCGCCACAAATCGCTGATAAATCTTTCGTATAGCTACCACATTCCAAAGTGCAATGCTAAAGATAGCAATAACAAAATCAAGATTAAAATAAAAAGTTTTCCGTAATCAAGTAATAACAACAACTGTTTCTTTATCTTACAAATACGACGTATAAACAAATGCTTTTGTACAGTACAGGTACAATGTTTACAAAGACCGTTAATAGTAATAATAATTATTATTGTGATTACGTGATTGAGAGAGTAAAATAAGCATGTAAATACTTGTCTGTAATATCGCCTGTTTAATATTCCTCTGTGGTTATCGAGTTTATCAGCTACCGCGGCTCCGTAAATTTCCATACTGGCGGTAAATACAACTAGTTCATACCAGCCGCTCACCTAGAATAATAATAATAACAACAAATATTTATCAATAACATAGAAAAACACACCCACAAGTAGGCCAAACCACGCGGTAGTTTATTAATTAGGTTAATTTTTTTTAAAAAAATAAAAGTATACACTTATTTCAGATTCTGATATAAATATCTACAAGAAGAATTCACAATAAAGTCTCAGTTATTCATGGTTAGTTTTCATTTTTTTCTCTCTCTCTCAATAGTTTGAAAAAATATTACTAAAAGAACAAGTGGAAAACCCGATACATTTTTTTAAAAATATACATACACTTATTTTATGAAATATTTTTTGAACGGTACTTTTCGATATTAATCGCAGTTCCCAGTCTTAGTATATCACATCCTTCGTGTTTATTTTACTAATCAATCATCAGTCAAAATTGTACGAGCATAAATTCAAGAGAAAAAAAAAAAAGAAAAAAAAAATATTAATTTTACAAATACGTTATTGTGAATAACCGAGACTTTACAGTAATAATTCAGTATAAACCGTGAGTTATACTTCCCCAAAAAAATTTTAAAAGTCTACCATGCACTTTTTGAATAAATACTTGCCACGTTCAGAAAGAAATCGACATGAGGCCTCTTTAAAACGAAGAATCTGACAGGATGACGATCGATGGTTACCTTTGATAAAAATACAATAAACATTCTAATTGATGCCATTTTTACTTTACAAAATGTTGCGCGAGAGATTTACTTTTAATACGAAATCGGGCGGCGTTCCCGGTTTCACGGTTTGTCGTATAACTCCGTCGTGCTGCGAATGAATAAGCGTTTCATCAAGATCTAAAACTAAGACCTTCCTTTTTACTAATTCTATAAAGAATAAAATACATTAATAATAATTCATTCATCGACGTTTCGTTAACTATAATCGTTATTATTCTTACGAAGCCTGTGCCTTGATAAAGGTGACAGTGGTATAGACTTGTACTTGACAGTTTGATGCTGCACAACCTATAATAATGAGACACAAAAAAAAAAAATTAGATTTCTATAATAACTCTCATCCTCGATTCAAGGTCATTTCGGTTCTCTCTTAAAATCACAATACTTAACCACTCTGATGTGTTTTCGGAGAAGATAACAAATAAAACTCCATACTTTGGAGGCCACGATAAGAAACGCCCGCAATCCCATCTGAAGTTGTTTCCACATAATATTTTTCTTCTTCTCACCGTCGTCTTACGCTTCTTCTTTTTGATGTAAATCCAGTTTTTTTTCGCCGTTCGGTACCGTCGTCGAGCGAGAAGGAGACGCGGATCCGTTCGAAACGTTGCGCTCGGATGCCTCAACCTACCTACCACCACCGCGTATTTGGGAAACCAGGCAAAATGAGAGAGCTGGGGGGTTACAGCAAAGAAGGTCGCTCGAGCCAACTGGATTTTTCTTACCACCACAAAAATATCTCGAGCCCAACAGTCAATTTTTTTTTAAATACGAGTTAAATATTACTTATAAACAATCATAATCGAAGCGATAAATAAAAAAGAAGCGTAAAATTTTTCGTACGAATCAAACATAATACACACCGCACATGTAGAGGCTTCACAAGCAGCAGCCAGTAAACCGATCGAAAGGAAGGAGCCAATAACAATCGATTACATATCTCGGTCGATTTCGATAACGCGCTGCTGCTGTTGCTGATTAAAAATTTCTTATTTAATTTAAATCAAAAATAAGTACTCAACAGCTTACGTTTAATTTTTTTTTTTAATTTTAATTTATTGTGTTTAGAAAAATTTATTTATTTTTTAAAAAAAAGGAAATAAAATCTTTTTTTTTTTTTTTCAAAATGTAAAATAACGGTTATATTTTCCACATCGATGTTTAACCGGAAATACGCTTACTCAGTCGCTAGATTATGTCTCTGGGAAACGCTAACGTATTATTAACCCAATGCATGATTTTGAATTTAAAATTATTATTATTAAACGGTTTAAACATCCATTATCAGAGTCAGCCTTGGGTAATACGAATATCACAAAATAAAACTAGATAAAATACACATTTTTTTCTTATAGAAAATTATGCAATCGAATTTTAAGAACAAAATTAATTTTATTTTTTTTTTTTTAAAAAAGTTTGTTTTATAGTTTTTTTATTCGAATTAATATAAATTAATTAAAAATAAATTTAATATTAAATTTAATATTAAATTAAATAAATTTAATATTAAATTTAATATTAAATTAAATAAATTTAATATTAAATTTATTTTTAAGAAATGCGTGGGAGTAACTTTTATTACTGTATTTTAGTTTATAAAATTATCATGCGAGTAAAATCAATTTACGATACGTAAAAAAAAAATATTTTTGAATAAATAAAAATTTAAATATTGATTCAAGAAAAAAAAATAATAATTTCAAATTCCATTATTTAATTCACATTTAGCAATAATGGGCCATTCGCATCTATTGATTTTCGTATCCCAATCAAGTCCGGACGGACAATCCATCAAATAAGGAGTTAGTCCATCGCAATGGTAGAATTTTGAACAATCCCAAGGACAAGGATAAAATTCCTCCCCGTGACAAGGATTATAATCCTTATCTTTTCGAATTAAAACCAAATAAATTACTTCATAGATACCGGTATTTTAAAAAAAAGTCTGCCTTTTACATACCTGTAGTAGCTGCGACGGCCGTTGGAAAGGTTCGGTCGGCATAAGTCACTGTAGATACGCTGCATTTGGCGTTAATGGGCCATTCGCATCGATTTGATTCGGTATCCCATTCGAGATTAGCCGGACAATCTTTCAAATAAGCAATAGTCCCGTCGCAATAGAAAAATTTGGAGCAATCCCACGGACACGGATAGAATTCTTCTCCGTTGCAAGGATTATACACTGAAAATTATCATTAAAAAATTAATTACAATTTTTTTTTTTAGCCAAAAATTTTGTTTTAAAAATAAAAAACTAACCTGGAGTGTAAGCGGTGGTAGATCTGGGAATCGGTGTAGTTCGCGTTCCCGGATAAGAAATAGTAGATAGAGTGCAGTGGGCTAAACTGGGCCATTCGCATCGATTGTTACTCGCGTCCCACTCCAGTCCAGCCGGGCAATCTTTCAGGTAAAGATAGGAATTGGAACAGTGAAAATACTTGGAACAATCCCACGGACAAGGATAAAATTCGTTTCCGTTACAATAATCTTTCTCGGAAGCTACCAGGATAAAATTAATTTTGTATAGAATAAAATCTAAAAAGATAATTAAAAATACTTACTGGTTGTTTGTGGTAAATCCGTAGTATAATCCACTGGTTAAAAACGAAGCAAAAATATTTTTAAAATAAAGAATTTAAATATTTTAGAAACCTAAAAAATAAAAATTACCCGTGGTCGAAAACTGGTAACAACGAGCCAAAGGAATAGCGACGCAACAGTTCAAATCGATGTCGAATTGAGTATTGACAGGACAAGTTCCAACAACCAAAACTCCATTTTCGCACACGAAATAAACGCTGCAGTTGTACGGATCCGGGTACCTCTCATTTTCCACGCATGTTAAAGTAACATCGGAAATATCTGTATGCAAAAATACAGTACTCCATAATCCTCTTCTTACCCTAATTTACCGACCAATGGCCTAAAATAAAGTAAGTAGTTTACCTGATGAGGTGTAGTCCGAATGATCGTCCGTTACGGGATTTGGAGTCGTGGAACCACTATCACCTAAAATTCATTCGATAATTAATACTTCCCATCGAAATCGGAATCTAAACCTTGGCATGAACATTGAGCAATGCTAGGACAGGCGCATCGTTCGTTCTGGACGTCCCATTCCTCGCCGCTCGGACACTGGAAGATCAAGGCGTCATCTCCTTCGCAAGTGTAAAACTCGGAGCAGTTGAGCGGATGAGGATGAAATCCTTCGCTGTTGGGACACAACACCTCATCAACGCCATCGGATTTTACTTTAAAAAAAAAAAGAATTAATAACGGTAAAATAAATATTGATTCCGATTCGATTAAAATTACCGATGGAGAAAAGAGCAGAGAAAAATAGAAATAAGATATAAATCGCGGACATTATTTTTTTTTTAAGCAGTGAAATAACGCTTTTAAAAATTTTTGGATTTTGTTTTAGAACAATGAAATTTTGTTACTGGTATTTATATTAAAAAAAATATATAGTTATGCAAATGTAGAGAGATAACGAACAATGACATCATAAGTGACGGGATTAATGCGAAGACATTACTCATTGGTTGTTATAAATTAATGTAAACAATTCTTTTCGATTTTATCTTTTTATTTTATTGATTGTTTTATTGGAAGGAGATTCTTTAATATTATTATTTACGGAACAATTGACTTTATTAACAGTTCTACGAAATAATTTTCCCACTGATTAATCTATTTACAAAACCTTAATGATTTATAACGTGATTTTATCAGGGGAGGGTTTTTCTTCAAAAAAATTTAAAAACCCTCAATTAATTTTAATACTGTAGTTGTAAGCACTTTAACAAATTATTGTTTTGGATATCAAAGTAAAAAATATATATATACGCCGTAGATGATAATCTTAAAACATTATAGCAAAAAATATAAATTCCTCTAAAATAAATTTGTCAATTTTATTATTACTTTTAAAAGAAATTCTGATAGTAAAATGATTATCAGTAAACAAATATTGAAAACATTTTAATAAATTGCAACAAAACGGGCAAAATAACTGATAATGCTTATATCAACATTCAATAATTTTAAAATAAAATTATTATTGCAACTATTATTTTAGAAAATTGCTCAATTTGACCACAAAATAAATTATTTTTTAAAAAAACTATAAATAAATTATTGCGACATAAACTTGTTTACATTAATTTGCAAACAAAAATTGCGTTTAAAAATTTTCTATAGTAGCAGAGAGAGATTGATAATTATTGTTAATCAATATAATATTTAATGTCAAACCTCGTCAATAACGAACCTAATCGAACTTGTGTTTGAAGGTAATTTTGATTAACTTCTGATGAAGTGGGGGGGAAATCCGCTTAACGTCATTGAAATTAAACATCCAATTTAAACATGTCATGTTCTTTAAAACAAAAGGAATCCTTACGTTTGATGCCGCCTATTCCAGCTTACGGTCGTCAATTACAAAATGACATTGATATTAGTAAGCTATTAATATTTCGTATATTGCCTCCGCACCATTTTTAATTAAAAAAAATTCTTTCTTATACAGACGGATTCGTGATACCGGGTGGAGTAGGAATTGGGGTTATGTCTTATGTATTAAATCGAGACCATAGATTCTTTCCGGAACCTGAGAAATTCATTCATTTGGACGAAAACGCACAGAAACACCCTTTCGCGTCTCTTTCGTTCTCGGCAGGACCAAGAAACTGCATCGGTATGGCTATTAATCGTTTATAATAATTAAAACATAATTCTTAACGTAAATGGCCTTTGTAAAAACTCTTGATTTATTATTATTTTTTTTTTGGCTTTTTTAGGACAAAATGGAGGAGAAAATAGTTTTGGCAAATATATTTCGTACCTTTGACGTTGAATGTAGAGATGAAATTGAGGATATTGCTTTCGGTTGTTTGTTTATTAGCGTGCCACTTAACGGGCATTTATATACATTTAAAGAGCAGACATTTTACTTAACCATCTACGAGTTTTTAAAACCTTTAAGACATTTCAAAAAATTATAAACTTTCGAATATTTTTTCTCTTTACATTTCAAACACAATTTATAGCATAGTATACAGTAAGTTTGGTTATAGACTATAAATTATCTCGCTTACGCTTGTCAATGCGCCTTAATGCATCGCAATATTTAATAAGAATTAATGTTGTTATTATTGTTTGTTCGAGTACAATAAAACACAAATATAAAGATATAAAATTTTACGGTCTAAAATTAAACAAATTATTGAGATAAAAATTAATTTTCCAAAATAATTCACTAAAATTTAATAATTTTAATTAAAATTTAAATAAGTTTCACCTTTTATACTTCAATTTGGACTAATTATATTAAAAGAAACGATTTCTAATTTCTTAATTGATTACTTAATTTTTTATTTAAAAGTAATTTTGATTAACTCCTGACGAAATGAGAAAAATGTGCTTAACTCGTCAGCACAATTAAATATCCAATTGAAACTTGTTTTTTAAAGGAGAAACTGCAAAGATGCAAAAAGAGTACCATTGCGTCCATTTTGTTAGATCAAATTACGGTCAAAAGTCACGTTATAATTTTAGATAACGAGTTAGCTTCAAAGTTATTCATTATTAAAAAAAAAAAAAATCTTTAATAACGATTTGCTAAACGAGGAAAACCTTTAATGCATTATGATTATAATGCTAACGAAGTTACTCGTATATAATACAGTGTTATATTACAGCTAAAACTCTTTTTTTTTTTTTTCTTTTGCAAATGTAAAAAAATATAAATGGTCAAGGCTAATACTCGCGTCCATTTTATCCGATCAAATTATAATCGAAAGTCGCGTTACATATTCAGATAAGTTTTAGTTGAAAAGATAGTATAAACGCGCGCATATTATGTTAAAATCTCGCCATGTTAATGATTTGGAAGATAATAATATTCTTTTTGATAATAACGTGGATAATAATTTGGACTATAAAAAAAACGAAAAAAATATACAGAACTTATAAGTTAATTTCCAAACTTCCGGGCCCAGCCACCCATTTTCCCTACGGAAATTTGAAGCCGTTTCTGAGTTCTCCCTTTCAAAGTAAGTTAACGTCGTACGAGCACAGAAATCTAATTTTAATCTAACTCGGTTACCACGTAGAATACGATTTTCTCGTTCGAGATTTATGTACGAGCCAAGGCCCAGACGCTCAGCTCATTCGAGTATGGATATCCGCTCTACCGGGAGTGCTCCTCGTAAGAGCCGAAGCAGCTGAGGTAGGGTTCAACATTTTTAATACAAAAACCATAAATTTTGAAAACACGTTAACCGCAGGTTTTACTGAAAAACAATTTCGAAATAACAAAATCAGATCAATACAATGTGCTTAAGCCTTGGTTAGGAGAGGGAATCGTTACAGGGTTCGTTTATGGCATATATACAATTATTAATAATATACTGTATTAATAATTTCTAATTCCAGCACCGGGAAACATTGGCATTCGAGACGAAAAATGTTGACGCCTAGCTTTCATTTCAAAATTCTTAATAATTTTGTCGCTGGTTTTAACGAACAAAGTCAAATTTTAGTTAAGAAATTGAAGGAACGCCATCAACAGGTCGATGGTGGATACTTTGACATCTTCCCATTCATCGTGCTGTGCGCTTTAGACATCCTCTGCGGTTTGTTTACATTTTTATTGGACTAGTAAAGTAGCACAAAAAAAATAAAAAATAAATTTTATAAATTAATTTCGAAGTAAATAAAAATCCCAAATGTTTCTCTAATAAATATTTATAGATTTTTCTTTTCATCTTCAAGTCATAATATTTGTTTCAATTCATTCATTTAATAGATTCCGCTATGGGCGTCAATTTAGGTGCACAAAATCAATCAAACCCGGAATACGCAGCAGCTCTCAATCGGTATAATCAATAAAATAGTAGCTATTATTATTATTATTATTAAAATTTATTTATTTATTTTAAATGTAGATTCGGAGATGTAATTAATGAAATAATACTTCGACCGTGGACTGAATTGCCTATCCTCAAATTATTCTCCAAAAACCAAAGAGAAGCTAGCAGGTGCATTAAAATCATGCAAGAATTTACCAAAAACGTATTGATTTTTTTTGAATAGAACAATGTATCTGTAGAGTACATAAATAACGTCATTAATTTTAGGTAATAGCAAAAAAGAAAATGGAAAGAAAATCTTCGTTAACCGACAAAACACCACTTGTAATAGAAGATGAATACGGAATCAAAACGCGTAAGGCCTTTTTGGACACTTTGTTAGACGCGATTGACCTGGGCGAAGGGCATCTAACGGATAAGGAACTCAGAGAAGAAGTGGACACGCTCATGGTTGCGGTAATTTATTATAATATTATTGTATTTATTTTTTTAGACTTTCTAAAATTAAAATCCACTTCCGAAACCCCAAAAGGGCCACGAAACGTCCGCCACTGGTATCTCTTGGACCGTTTACTATCTGGGAAGAAACCCGGACGCGCAGCTTAAATTGCAAGAAGAACTCGACCGAGTACTCGGTCGTACATTAAAAATCTGAATTTTGCGAGTAATAAATATTTGCTAATTAAATTTTTATCTTATTCGCTTTAGGAAACAGTGACGAGGATATAACGATACAAGACCTGCCTAAGCTGAAATATTTAGAAGCCGTTATTAAAGTTGAGCGCGTACAAATTTATTTCATTCAAAAAAAATTAAGAATGTAAATTTGGTCCTAGGAATCCTTACGCTTGATGCCTCCTGTCTCCATATATGGCCGTCAACTGGATAATGATCTCGACATTAGTATTGATACAGTTTATAATTATCTGTTTATCGTTCGCTTTTTAATATTAAAAAAAACAAAAATTCTGTAAAGACGGAAGCGTGGTTCCCGCAGGAGTAACAGTCTTCGTTATGGCTTATTTTGTCCATCGAGACGAAAGATTCTTTCCGGACCCTGAGAAATTTATCCCAGAACGACATTTGGGTGAAAACGCGGAGAAACACCCCTTCCAATTCCTTTCGTTCTCGGCAGGCCCGAGAAACTGCCTCGGTATGCTTTGATCATTATTATTAATGTTAATTATCGTTTGTAAAACCATTTTTGTTTTGTGAATTTAGGGCAAAAGTTCGCCATGATGGAGGAAAAAATAGTGGTGGGAAATATATTTCGCAACTTTACCGTAGAAAGCAGGGATCATATCGATGATATTGACGTTAATTACGCGTTTATTAGTCGACCGCTTTCAGGCCATTATGTTCAATTGAAAAAAAGACGTTTTGATTAAAATTTTAAAATATAATGTTGATAAAAAAAATATATATAAAATTTATTTAAAAAAAAAAAAATCGTAACTACAGAAATAAATTATAATGTATGTAGACTTGATTTATTGTAAAGAACGGGGACAGCATAAATTTATCGAAATAAACTAGTTTCAATATTAAATCAATAGATGAAAAAACTAGCATTTTTTTTTTTTTTTGAAAAGTTTGACACCGTAATAGCAGTAGAAATAATAAATAAAACTCACAAATTTACGAAAAATTTCTATATTATCGCCATCTCAAAAATCAAACTTTGTTCTACCTAAACATCCAAAATCTTAATAATTTATTTGTTCATTTTTCTAGTTTCACTTTTATATTTAAAGTTCAATTTGGTTCAGAAAACCAATTAATTTAAATGATATAAGACACACGGTAATTAATAATTAATTGAAACGTTTGAAGTTTTGTCTGATTGTAAAAAATAAAACACTGTAATTATGAAATAATTGATTCCAAAATCTAAAATTGAAACAATCTCAATGTATAAAGTATAATAATACACTGTAATAATAAAAATTAATGTTAATAATAAATTATTACAATGACTGGATGCTATTACGTCGCTATTATAGTATCGATGAAACCATAATCCTAAAACGTTTTTCTGCTAATGCATGCAATATGTATATAAATGGTCAAGGCTAGTATTTACGTCCATTTGATCAGATCAAATGATCAGATTAAAATGATGAGATCAAATTATGATTGAAAGTCGCGTTATTTAGTTTAAGTTTTAGATCAAAATTTATAAGCGCGCGCGTGGTAAAATTCCTGCAATGTTTTGGAAATTAATATGTTTTTCAATAATAAGCTGGATAACAATATGGATTATGAAAAAAGCGTTAAAAATATACAGAATTTATAAGTTACTTTCAAAAATGCCAGGACCAGTAGCCACGTTTCCTTATGGAAATTTGAAAGGGTTTATGAATGTTCCTTATCAAAGTAAGTTAACGTCGTCCGAGTTTACCCAAAAGAGCTGAATTTATTAAAATTAAATCTCGGTTACCACGTAGAATACGAGCTAGTTATTCGGGCTATGTATCGAGGCCTAGACCCCGAAACTCCGTTTCTTCGCTTTTGGATATCCGTTCTTCCGAGTGTGCTCATCGTAAAAGCCGAAGCAGCTGAGGTGCGATTTAATAATAATTATAAAACTTATTTTAACTTTGTTTCTAAATTTCTACGAAGGTTTTATTGAAAAACAGCGTCGAAATAACGAAAGCAGATACGTATTATTTGATTAAACTTTGGTTAGGAAATGGACTTCTTACAAGGTTTTTTTTTTTTTTTATCATTACCGGTATGTTATTAATACCAGTAATACGCAGGAGATTCAGTTACTGTACGGTACTAATAGATTTTTTTATTTTTATTTCAGCGATGGAAAACATTGGCATTCGAGAAGAAAATTGCTGACGCCTAGCTTTCATTTTCAAATTCTCAATGATTTTGTTCCTGTTTTTAACGAACAAAGTCGAATTTTAGTAAACAAATTGAAGGAACGTCAACTGCTGCAAGGCGACGGTGGCTACTTTGACGTTTTCCCATTCATTACACTATGCACCTTAGACATTATCTGCGGTTTGTTTACATTTTCGTAGAACTCCAAGTTCATATTAAATTAGTACTCCGTATTTATTTCACTTTAAATTATACAGAGACCGCTATGGGCATCCGTCTAAGCGCACAAAATCAATCAAACTTGGAATACGCAACAGCTCTCCATCGGTATAATAGTTAAATAAATATTAATATTATATAAATAATTAATATAAAATAATATTATATTTTTTTTTTTTGACAATTTAGATTCGGAGAATTAATTATTGAAATAACAGTTCGACCTTGGACGCAATTGCCTATATTAAATAAATTCTTCAAGAGCCAAAGAGAAATTCGCAAAAGCATTAAAATCATGCAAGATTTTACCAAAAAAGTCATTCAAATTAAATTCTTTTTTATACCTTATATAAACGAATAACAAATCTAACTGTACGTACGGAAAATAATGTTATTAATTTTAGGTAATAGCGAAAAAGAAAATAGAACGAAAATCTTTATCAACCGAAAAAACACCGAACGGAGAAGATGAATTCGGAATGAAAAAGCGTAAGGCCTTTTTGGACACTTTGTTAGACGCGATTGACCAGGGCGAAGGTCAATTAACGGATAAAGAACTCAGAGAAGAAGTGGACACGTTCATGTTTGAAGTATAATGCGTCAATATATAGATTTTTTAAGCGTACTAACATTGGACTCAAAACTAAAGGGCCACGACACCACCGCTTGTAGTTTGGTATGGACCGTTTATTATCTCGGAAGAAACCCGGATGCGCAACTTAAACTGCAAGAAGAACTAGACCGAGTACTCGGTCGTAAATCAAAAAAAAATTAAATTTACAAGTACCGATAATAAATATAATAATTAATGTTTTTAATTTTATTTGCTTTAGGAAGCAATGACGAGGATATAACGATACAAGATCTGCCTAAACTGAAATATTTAGAAGCAGTTATTAAAGTTGAGTGTTTCAAAAAAAAAAAAAAAATTAAAACTTTTGTTCATTCAATAAAATTTAATTATGAATGCAAATTTGTCTTAGGAATCGTTACGCTTGATGCCCCCTGTGCCTATGTATGGCCGTCAACTAAAAAATGACATTAACATCAGTATTAAAATAATATGAATTATATCATCCGCATTTTAATTAATAATATTATTTAAAGACGGAAGCGTGATCCCGGGTGGTATATCAGTCGCCGTTATGTCTTATTATCTCCATCGGGACCCTAGATACTTTCCGGAACCCGAGAAATTTATCCCAGAACGCCATTTGGGTGAAAACGCGGACAAACACCCTTTCCAATTCCTTTCGTTCTCGGCAGGCCCGAGGAACTGCATCGGTATGCTTGTTGTTATTAAAATGCTAATAACGTGTTAATTATAGTTGATTTTTTTTTATGGGTTTAGGACAAAAATTCGCCATGATGGAAGAAAAGATAGTTTTAGCAAATATATTTCGCAACTTTAACGTTGACAGCAGAGATGAAAACGACGATATTGACTTTGGCATTATGTTTATTAGTCGACCACTCACTGGCATTTATATACAATTGAAGAACAGACATTTCGATTAAAAAAAATAATGCATTGATAAGAGAATAATGATAAATTTAACTTTAATTAAAAGACATCGCAACTACAGTGTACAGTATATTAAACGAATGATAGATGCAATTAATTGAAGCTATTCTGGAGTTTAAAGTAAAAAGCGCTATAAGTAATAATCTATTCCAAAACCTAAAATTCAAAATACAGTACTGTACAGTATCTTATCATACGTCACACGCATCGACATCTGGGAGTTTTTTAATTATAATTATAAGCTTAACATCCCCCGCCTCCTCCTTCCCCCAAATGTTATTGTGCCCTTCAACTTTTGCCATTGGCATTAATAATAACAACAATACAAAAACCATACTGTTATAGATTATCTACAGTTGTATTTGAATGACTTTTTAGAAGATATAAAACCATTTTAACAAAAGATTTTTCTTCTCTTTTATCGAAATTTTTCACCTTAAAATTTTACCACAAATTTCTTTCGTGTTAGGCTTTATAATTTTTTTTTTATCACCTAACAAAAGACTTGAGTTTTAGGTGTTGAATGCATTTTTTTAAAATCAATACCGGTATTATGGAAAAACGATAATTTTTAAATCCTGTCATCATAATAATTATTGTTATAAAAGAAATACCATTAATTTTTAAAATACTGTACTGTATTTAAAATACTCATACTGTACTTAAACTCACATACTAATTGCGTTTATATTAATGTTCATTTTCGTAAACGCCGATTAAAGAAATTAGTCCTTTTATCTTACGAACAATCCCGTAACTTTAAAAATGTCCTTATCGGAATTATTCATAATAAAAATTTCTAGCGTTTTAAACTTTATAAGTTTTTTTTTACGTTAAATTTTATTGAAATTTCTTTTTTACACCAAACAAAAGATTAATATTCATTTAGGTGTTACATAGGCCTACATTTATTTTTTCTTCGCAATCGATATTGTGCAAAGACGACAACTATTGATTCGTGCTATTCATAAATAATGGATTTGTAGCAATAAGCAAATAAGTGTATTTTTTTTTACTAATAATTTTGACACGCTTTAAAAACAAAACAAAAAAATTCTTCGAGATAATTTGGTTTTCCTCGCTTAAAATTGTCCGAAATTCGGGTAGAAAAAGTACGAGTTAAAAACCAGAAAAAATAAATCACATCTAAATTTCTAAGCAAAGTAGTGAACGCAAGTTGTTTGTGATTTTAAATCTGCAGATTTTTGACGGCAATGCTTTTTTTTTTTGTAAGTAAATATTTTGGCTCTTATATAATAATATTTTAAATAGATTAAATAAGTGAAATTTTAAGCACAATATATTATTATTATTACTAAAAGTTATTGCTGAGTTTGAAGAAAAGAACGCTGTAAGAAATAATCGATTCCAAAACCTAAAATTAAGATAAATTTCCAATATTCATAATACAATTTAATAATGGTAAAACCAAATTCTATTCATACTGATAAAGTAGTTTCTCCGTTCAGTTTAAACAGCCCAGATGCTGTGAACGACGGTTCATGGTATAGAAATTGAAGAGAAATCAATTTCATCTACGTATAAAAAATTTTAAAAAATTATTACGGAAAAGAGATTAAACTTAAATGTACAAAGCACCTTATATTTCATTTGCTTATCATTGGAATTAAATTGCGAATAAATAGCAGGTAAAACTCTCAAAGCCTTAAAAAAAAAAAAAACTGCCAAATTAATTTTCAGTGTGGCAAAAAAATTGTAAAGAATAAGAAAAAAATTACCGCATCGGTTGTTGATTGAGCAAAAGCCGGAATAATGAAAAGATACGTAATAGGACAAAAACTCATCAGAACTGACAAAGCGTTAAACTTGACATCGTTAAACGACATCGTCATGAAGCAATAAGTGGTTAAGAGAAAAATAATTAAGTAACGGTGAGCTAATAAGGGAGAGACCATTTCGTCCAAATCTTTGCTCAGTCGACACAAAGTCAAATGCATCCTTCCAAATTCTTTCAATTTCTTGGCTTTTACGCGCAATTTCACGTTTTGAACGCCTTTGATTTCGAGCGTCAGCTGATCGAATCCGTTTCTTAAGATACGTTGCATGGCCAGGTACAAAATTAAGGGTTGAGTGCGGAGATTTAAATTGTACAACCCCGTTGGCACCGACGCCACAATTAAGAAAAAATAGTCATTGCCATAAACGCGGCTGAATTTTAGCTGATGTTTATAAACGAAAGCCGCGTACTGCGTAACAGCCAGCGAGGTCATTATTGCGAGAAGCGAGTTAACGAAGAATTTCAAGCGGCGTTTTGGCCGTTTTAAAAGACCGTCGATTTGACGGTGATTTTTTAAATACAGGACGAGTCGCGGATTGATTCGAAAATAGAAATAAAAGGGAGCCACGACGTACCAAAAGTTGATGACGCCCCATTCCAAGTGCTCAAATAAATCTCCCGCAGTTTTTATAGGTTTGCGAAGCAGCAATTTGAAATAAATGAGCAGGCATAGGTAGAAAATGTTAATTGTAAAAGCGATCATCGGCAAAAAGATCTCATAAATGGTCGTAAGAAGAGCCGGCGGTTGATACTGGCTTTCGTAAAGACCCTTTAAAGGAATTAATCCGTGGAATTTTAAGAGCAATCCCATTACTTTAAAAATATCCAAAATATTTTCGCAACTCATATTAATAATTGTTGGAATTTCGCTCGGAGAAAATTGAATATTCTTGGGTGACGGACTCGGTTGGCGTTGGTCGAGAATTAATTGTGGTTCGGAGAAATTTAGCTGACCTCAACTAATACGCAACTTACGAGTGAGAGCAGACATAAGGGTTATAAGACCGGCAACGTTTTGACCATTGCCATAGTGAGGTTCATGGGCTCCACCCAGACACATTTTATTAAAAATATATCGCCAAAAAGGAAAAATGGGTTTCAAAAAACGTGCACGGTACTTGTATTGTACGAGTTAAACAACAAAAGAAATTTTACAAAAGATAAATATTTCTCACTTTTTTTCATAAAAATTTTAACACAAACATTTCTTTCTTTAGACGCGGTCACTTTCTCTTTTTCATATTTTATTGAAATTCGTTACAATGTCCTATCGATACATGTTTTGTTTATAATTTGCATTATGCTCATTATGTGAAAAATATAGAAAATTGAATCTCGAATATAAGATTAAATGTTTATAATATTTACTGCAATACCTCATTAGTCGTTTATTGACCCAAAAAAAAATTTAAAGGAAAACGAAAAAATAAAAAAATAATTTCATAACACCACGACTATTATGGTGGTTAACTGTGATTTACAATAAATATTCCAATATTTATTCACATCCAAATTTAAATTTATTGAATTGACATAATATTAAGCGCATTTTTATATATTCTATTATCTACTTTATTTTCATTTAAGATGGTTCACATTTGCTGTAATTTTCAAATTAAGTCGATAAAATCAGCGCTTGAAAAATCTGTTAAAATAAAGTAGACATCGATTGGGAATGCAAATTACTCATCACATGCAATTTAAGTAAAAAATGCACGAAACATTTTAGGAAATACTGTAAATCTTAGCGATTTAACATGCAGATTTCTATTACAAATAATAATCTAGTGCACACATATTTGAAGCATAGAACCGATCGCAATTTGTTTGTGGTTTTAAATCTGCAGATTTGACGGTTATTTTGATTATATACTTCGCAGCAATAATTTTTAAAAACAGGTAGATTAAAACGATTGTGATTACTAGTTTAAAAGAAATTTCGCCGAACACTATAACGTACAGTAATAATTGTGCATGGTAAGTAGATTAAAAGTTAAATAAGTTAACCACAATACTGTATTATTATTATCAAATGTTATTACTGATTTTGAAGAAAAGAACGTTATAAGAAATAATTGATTCCAAAACCTAAAATTAAAATAATTTTAGGTGGTAAAGGTCGATAATGGTGTAATAACAATTTCTATTCATACTGATAAAGTAGTTTCTCCATTCAGTTTAAACAGCCCAGATGCAGTGAATGATGGTTTATGGTATAGAAATTGGAGAGAAATCAATTTCATCTGCGTATAAAAAATAAAATAAATTATTATGAAAAAGAGATTTAATTTAAATCACCTCATGTTTTATTTGCTTATCATTGGAATTAAATTGCAAATAAATATCGGGCAAAACTCTCAAAGCCTAAAAAATTGATTTTGAACACAAAATAATTAATTTTCGGTGTAGCGGAAAAGTAAACAATAAGAAAATTACCGCATCGGTGGTTGATTGAGCAAAAACCGAAATAGTGAGTAGAAACATAACGGGACAAAAGCTCATCACAAATCACAAAACGTTAAATTTCGCGGCGTTAAACGACAAGGTCATGAAGCAATAAATGGTTAACAGAATAATGATTAAGTAACGTAGCGCTAATAAGGGAGAGACCATTTCTTCCAAATCTTTGCTCAATCGACACAAAGTCAAATGCATCCTTCCAAATTCTTTTAATTTCTTCGCTTTTACACGCAGTTTCACGTCTTGGAAGCCTTTAAGATCTTATAAATCGTCGTAATTAAAAAAGATTGATGCTGGCTTTCGTAAAGCCCATTTAAAGGAATTAATCCGTTGAATTTTAAAAGCAATCCCATTACTTTAAAAATGTGTAACGGGTTGTTCGGTCAAGAGGTAGCGAGCAATAGGCGATCGCTACGTTGGCCAAGGGAACCGTACAATATTTGAATTCAGACCTAGTTGACAGGAGCGATCGATGAGTGTGGCGAGTCGCGAATGCGAGTACTATCGGGTTTACAACCTTGGTTAGGCCTTACGGCTTCACCGATGGTAGACCAATTTGTACAGTATTTGAAATACTCTCGTTGGCTCGTTAGTCGTTGGCGGTTTCTTCTTCCGGATGACGGCAGGATGATGATCCTTCGATTTCTCGCAGATAGAAATAAACGCAGGCAATGGCTTTTAAGTTTTGACAACTCGTTTTAACTTATATCACTTGATAATAAGTTTCAACCATCCGCTTGGTTGTTCAGAGAGAGTGTGTTTTATTTACAATAAATGACAAGCTTATATATGATTTACAAATAATAACTTTGGACTTGCCAATCGCAAATAAAATCAATTATAATAATATTCATTTTCCTCGATCGATCCAAATTATCTATTCAATATTCGTAATCGATAGAGTTCATTTTTCATTTCTCGCGATCGGCCGAAATTACATATTCAATTTTAAGCTTCGCGAAAAGTTAATTTATTTAATTCAAAGGACACGAGTCCTGCGCCTATTCGCTTAGCCGCTATTTGCATATAATTTAACTTAACTTAATTTAAATATATCTATAACGAGCGGTCGCGAAGTCCGCATATCGCTACAAATGTCGAAAATATTTTGGCAACTCATATTAATAGGCTAGAATTTCGCTCGAAAAAAACTGAATATTCTTGGGTGTGCACGCGGCGTAGCATTTGTAGCAACGAAGACGAGAAGTTGGCGTTGGTCGAGAATTAATTACTGTATTATGGTTCGAAGAAATTCAGATAACCTCAACTAATACCCCCCAAACAAGTGGGCGCAGACTCTGGAGTTCGAAGGCCGGTAACCTTTCGCCCATTGCCATAGTGAGGCGTTTCGGCTCCACCCCGACACAATCATTAAAATGTTATCACCAAAGGGAAAATATTTTTGGATCGACTACATTAATAATTCACAAACGTGTACTTGTATTGTACAACAACAAAAGACATTTGACAAAAGAAAAATATTTTTTTTCCCCCCATAGAAATTTAACACAAAAATTTCTTTCATTTGACGCTGCCACTTTCTCTTTTCATATTCTATTGAAACCCTTTACATTATCACACTCGTTCATTGTTTTGTTTATAATCTGCAATATATTGTGAAAAATATTAAATACTTGAAAATATAATTATAAGGATTAATTGCTTAATATTTTTAGAAAATAAATTGTTAATATAATATTTCTTCTTCATTTTCATTGATGATGGCTCATATTTGCTTTAATTTTCGAAATAAGTCGATAAAATCAGCGTTTGAAAAATCTGTTAAAATGTTACGTCCCTATAGACATGGATTGGGAACGCAAATTCATGCCATATGCAATTTAAGTAAAAAATGCACGAAACATTTTCGGAAATAAATCTTAGCGATTTAACATGCAGATTTCTATTGCAAATAGTAATCTAGTGCGCACATACTTGAAGCATACAACTGACCACAATTTGTTTGTGGTTTTAAATCTGCAGATTTGATGGTTATTTTATATAATACGTTGCAGCAATAGTTTTAATGTAATAATTGTGCATTGCAAGTGAATATTATTGCCTCTTATGTAATAATATTAAGTGGATTAAAATTTAAATAAATTAACCACAATATCATTATTACTATTAAATGTTATTGCTGATTTTGAAGAAAAGAACGCTGTAAGAAATAATTGATTCCAAAACCTAAAAATTAAAATTAATTTCAATATTAAAATTTATAAAACTTCAGTAATAATAACAATAACAATGCTATTCGTACTGCTAAAGTAGTTTCCCCGTTCAATTTAAACAGCCCGGATGCGGTGAATGATGGTTTATAATAGAAAAACCGCAGGGAAATTATTTCCAACTGCATAAAATAAAATAAAGGCATACTGCATAAATATAGGAAAACTGCTGAATATAATATTACAATTTCTATAATATTCACACCTCATTTTTCATGTTTTTATCATCGGCATTGAATTGCAAATAGATAGCAGGCGCAACTTTCAAAGCCGCATCGGTGGTCGATTGCGCGATGACCGGAAGAAAAAACAGAAAAATAATCGGATTGAGAATCATTAAAATGGACACGAAGTTAATTTTGGAGCCGCCGGTGGTCGACATCGACATGAAATAATAGGTAGTTAGAATGAAAAATATCAAGTAACGAAAAGCCATCAGCGGGGACATCATTTGGTCCAAATCTTTGCTCAAGCGACACAAAGTGAAATGCATGCGACCAAATTGCTTCAATTTCTTCATTTTTAAACCCAAATTCATCGAACCGTTCACGCTTTTTATCTCGGAGGTAAGTTGGTCGAAGCCGCTTCTTAAAACATGTTGCACGGCGATGTACAAAATCAAGGGCTGAGTGCGTAGATTTAAGTTATACAAAGCCGAGAGACCGGCCAAAACGTTGACGAATACGATATTGCGGCGAACGAGTTGCAATCGCAGCTGTCGAATGTACACGTAGGCCAAAACTTGGAACGCCGAAAGGGCGCTGATTATTAGGAAAGAAAGATTGACGAAGGTTGTGATACGTCGTCGTTTGGGTCGGAGGAGAACGTCGACGGGGCGGTGATCTTTGAAGAATGTAACCAGTCGAGGACTTACTCGAAAAAATAAGTAAAAGGGGGCTACTATAAACCAGGAGGAAACGATGATCATCTCCAAATCCGAAAACAAGTCGACTACGTTTCGAATAGGATGGCGAAGGGTCAGGCAATAGTAGATTTGAATGGAGGAAAAGAGAAGGTCCATCACATAGGAAAAAATTGGCAGCAAAACGTTAAAAAATGTCGCGCTCCGAGCCGATTGCCGCTCGTTTTCGTAGATTCTGGTTAACGGAATCAAACCGTTCGATTTGAACATGAATCCCATAAACTTAAAAATTGCCAAAATGTTTTTCAAAGCCATTAATGCCAAAGTTTTAAGATTCCAACAAGTTTTGACTTAAAAATTTTTTGCCCAACAAAATTATGAATTTTTATTTTTAATGTTTAGAGGTTTTCTCGTTGTTGAGAATAGCAATTTATTTTTTTAAATAATAATAATAAAAAAAAATCATTTATTATTCCGGTGAATGAAAAAAATATTGTTTTTTTAAATATTAAAAACTATTTAATATACCGGTAATTATTTTTTTTAAAAAAAATTATTGTTTTTTAAATAATAAAAAACTATTTAATATAAAATTGAAAAATTTATTTTTTATATTGCTTACGGTATCGATTTATTTTTTCTTAATCTATTCAATAATAAGATAGTGAATTCCCTTAATCAATATCATCTTTTAGCAACACAATTATTTCCGTTTAAATACGCTCACGCAATAACGCGCACATTAATCTTGGTACTGGATTTTTATTGCACTCAGTAGGGCTACAGTTTCTAATTTTTAAATGCAAAAAAAAAAAGCAAATTCTTTTCATTAAATAATTATCAGATCATTTTCAAAGGCAATCGATTATTTTTTATTGAAGTTTTGGTAGACCCCGTCAAAAATTGTTTTTGCTTTTAACAGCTAAAGATTATTGTTTACCACACTACTCATCTCAATTGTTAAAACTTTCACATTATCTCATTTATAATTTATTCTTAAAACGTTTTTTCCCTCATTTAATCCAAAGTTTCTTGTCATTATACAATATTTTATAAACGCAACCTTAAAATTGAATAATAAAAACTTAATTAATATGGTTGTTAAGTTTGAAGAAAAGAACGCTGTAAGAAGTAATCGATTGTAAAACCTAAACAATAAATCAAATAAATTTAGCCTTAATTCACTACAATGTACAAGTCGTATTAAATTTCATACTGCTAAAGTGGTTTCTCCGTTTAATTTAAATAGACGCGATGCTGTAAATGATGGTTTATGAAAGAGAAATTGAAGTGAAAGAATTTCCATCTAGAAAAATCAGTTTAAAAATATTATAATAATTATTATTATACAGTAATATATTTTTCAATAAGGAAGGGTATGGCCTTTGAATGGAAAAATAAAGTGACCCACTGCCACCAACTCATCTCGGTCATTTTCCTATAGCTTCTTCTGAGCCAAAGTTCGCTTCGTGAATCTAATGCAATAATTGATTTATTCTTTTTATAGACTTTTAAAAGGTAAAAAAAGCGCCAATGTATTGACCTCACTCAGCGGCAGAAACTCAACAATAATTATTGAGCTCATTTCTGGCGGTTAGGCTCATTTTAGACTACCGTATCTCCGTATTTCCTCAACTTGGTAGAAGCCTGTCATTCGACAGGCACATATAAAGTGGGTGCGCAACAACATCTCCAAAACCACAATTTCCATATTTTGATGTCACTACTGTACTATTATAGTGCTCCAGAAAACTCAAACAAAAAAATTTTTCAGAAAAAAATTTGGGTCTTGTTTAGTTCACGACACAGACCGATTTTCACACGATTGTTAATCGGCTACTCGTGCCTTCCAGCGCGGGGGCGCGGGTTTTTACAATTTAAGAATTAATGGCGGGAATTTAAAACATTCTGTGATACTTTCAAACAAGCTTAATTTTCTTGCAAACGCAGCTCGTGCTCTGTCTGGAAATCGGGTACGACAAAATACCTTCGAAAACGTGCGTTGAAAATCGTTTCAAAATCGGTCTGTGTCGTCAACTAAACAAGACCCAAAAATTTTTCACAACAAAAAAAAATTTTCAAAAAAAACTTTTCACAACAAAAAAAAAAATTTAAAAAAAAAAAATTTTAAAAGTTTTTTTTTTTAATTTTGTTTTTAAATTTTTAAAAAAAAAAAAATTTAAAAAAAAAAAAAAATTTTTTCACAACAAAAATAAATTTTTAAAAACAAAATTTTAAAAGTTTTTTTTTAAAATTTGTTTTTAAATTATCATAAAAATAAATTTTTCAAAAAAAAAAAATTTTTTAAAAAAAAAATTTTAAAAATTTTTCACAACAAAAAAAAATTTTAAAAGTTTTTTTTTTGAAATTTTTTTCTCTTTTTTTCTCTTTTTTTTTTTTGAAATTTTTTTTTCTTTTTTTTTTTGAAATGAATATAGGCCTACTGTACAATGTACTGTATTAGGATTAAGTAAATGTTTAGACAAGACGCATTTTTTGAGCTTCTGCCGCCGAGTGTAGTCATGACGAGGTTTTAACATTTCTGCGCGTACTTTAAAAGTTTATAATAAAAATAAAAAAAAATGAACCAGAGCTAAGAAGACTCTTTCATCCCAATCTTAAGGCCAAACGTTTCCTTTTTAAAAAAATGACCCTCTTTAATTAATAATAATTTTTATTTAACATAAAAATGTTGTTGTACCTCGTCTTTTACTTTCTTATCATTGAAATCGAATTTGGAATAAATAGCCGGTAAAACTTTATGAGCCTATAAATATTTTAAAAAAATTTGCCTCCATTAACAATTAAGATGTTAAATAATTAATAAAACGCAATTTACCGCGTGAATAGTGGATTGAGCGAAAACAGGAATAAGAAACAGGCACATAATGGGATTACTAATCATAACGAGCGACAAGAGGTTGGTTTTGGTAGTAGTTAGCGACATGGACATAACGTTGTACGTGGTATAAACGAAAAATATCAAATAACGAAAAGCGATTAACGGCGAAACCATCTCGTCCAATTCTTTACACAATTGACCCAGAGACAAATACAATTCCCGATATTCCGCTAATTTTTTGGCTTTTAAACCCCGATTTTTTCTTCCTCCCTTATAATTTCGAACGTTAAATAAAAGTTGATGGAATCCGCATCTCAAGATGTACTGCAAAGCGATGTACATAGCCAAAGGCTGAGTTCGTAAATTTATATTATAAATCGCTGCCAAAAACGTGAAATAATTAAGAATTATATTGGTGGTACTCACGCCCCGCAATCGAAGGTGTTGAGCGTAGGTGAAAGCGATTATTTGAAAGATAGAAAACGCGCTGATTACGACGAATATTAAGTTGACGAAGAGTCGGCAACGTTTTCGACCAGGTTTTAAAAGACTTTCGATTCGGCGGTGACGTTTTAAATAGCCTACCAGTCGCGGACTGACGCGCCGAAGGAATAGGAAGGGTACCACCAGGAACCAGGACAAGACGATGAGCCATTGCAGGCTGGAAAAGATATCCACGATTTCTCGAATGGGATTGTGAAGAAGATATTTTTGACGGATAGTAGTGAAAACGAACAAGGCGTTGCAAGAGAAGGAAAAAATCGGTAAACAAATGTTAAAAATGAATCGATTCCAACTTCGATGCCCCGAAATGTCGTAAATGCCGCTTAAGGGGATTAGTCCGGTAAATTTAAAAGCCAAACCGAATAACTTAAAAATTGTAAAAATACTTCCGGTTGTCATTTTAAATTTATTATTTTTCGGATCAAGATCGAAAACCTTCGTTTCGATAAAACTCGCGATTTAAATGTTATTATACATTTTTATGGCAACTTTTTAAAAAGAAATTAGCTGGCATGCATTATCCATGGATATATATATTTTGAACAATAGAATATTGAATTTTCGCGTAACAAGAAAAACAATTTAATAATACGTAAAAGGTAGTGGAAAATATATTTTCGCCAACAATGCTTTTCACTATCATTTTCGATTTTATATCAAACAAAAATTATTAAGTTTACTGGTATGCGTTAAAAACAAAATATAGGTTATAACGTCCTTGAATCCACCATAGCGTTACCTCGGATGTAACGTCAATTTTCGTGTGTTCGCAAACATGCAGATATTGCGTCGAGAAAAGAACGGTAACCTCTATTATAGCGTCTAAGAATTCAAAATTTTAATATTATTAATGCTCATACATTGACGTACAATGAGCAAAATTTTTGTTAAATCGTAAAAAAAAATAATGATAACGGTACTTTAAAATAATAGCAAACAAGTGACGAAATAATTTTTTACCAAAGCTAAAGTAAATTTAAAAATTAATAACGCAAATAAACAAAATAAAATAAAAAAAATCTTAGAAATTTTTAAATAAACTTATCAATTAAAAAAAAAAATAGTACCGGTACCTTATAAAATGTACAATATTACCAAGAAAAATAGTTAAAATGAAACAAGTTTTGATAAAATTACTAATAATAATTGTGATGACGCATTGCTTTAAAGGTTAAAAACCAGCATTGTTACTGGTCACAAACTCATGACTCGATTTATTTCCCCAAAAGGAAATAGATAAGAAACGCAGGAAACCGAAAGTAAATAAATAATATGAAAGAAAAAAAAAAAAAAAAAGATGCATACCGGAAATAGAAAAAGGAACTTTTTAACTTTATTAAAATAATATTATTCGAATATTAAAGTCCAAAATTTTGAAATTGAAAGCACGAGAAGAGAAAAGTAATCACTTTCTTTAATAATAATAAAAATGGTTTCATTTAACTTTTATTTATTTATTTTGATAATACCTATGGCTACTTCACAAGGTAATTATTCTATTTAAGAGTTACGGTTCAGAATGAAGTTAAATGTGATGATTAAACAATTAATTATTTTGTTAAAAGATATTTTCTGCGGGAAACCTGGTGCACTATTTCACGGGCATTTGACGCCGATGAAAGACGTTTACGCGGCGAATGAACAAATCACTTACGGCTGTAAAGAAGCGCGTTATTATTTAATTGGAAACGTAAAGCGCACCTGCTTGGCTAATGGCACGTGGACCGGTTCCGTCCCGATTTGTGGTCTCTTTATTAAAAACGCAAAAAGTTTACCCCTCTTTTTAAATTTTGTAATTAATATTAGGCAACAATTATGGTTGGAACGACGTAGTTAATGGAACGAAATCCAAGTGCAATAAAATGCATTTAGTAGATAACAATAGAAGCACGTCTTGTCGCATCGAGAAAGACACGACCATCACCTTAGACCTCTACGTGCATTTCACTATTAATACCATTCTATTCACTGTGGAACCCAGTAAGTTCATTCCTACGCAACCATTTTATTTCGACAATTTTTTTAAAAACATTTCGGAATGTTTGCTATTTTTTCTTTATAAATTGCAGACACAAATAACAGTTTGAAGGTGGAAGTTATCAACAACAACGATAAAGTAAAAATCAAACAATTATCCGTTCAACACCATTTTGCAAGTGAAAAAAAAATTAATTATACTGTACATGAATAATTTTCTTAATTAAAAAAAAAATAATAAAATAAATTTACAGACAATAATTATTTAAAATGGGCAAGCAAAACTAACATGAATGCAAAAACCATCAAAGTTACATTCGAAAACGACATCACACTTTACGACATCGGCGTATTTTATATCATCGGTAAATAAAAAAAAAATTAACTAAAATAATAATTAATTTTTTTTTTACTTTATCTTTATTTAGCTTAATTTTTTTTTTTTTTTTCTGGCAGGTGAGGATCTTTGCGGGGAACCGGATTCGCCACATTTAGTCAAATATACAAACATCACTTCCACGAAAGGAAAATTTTCCTGCCCGAAAAATTACGTTTTGCACGGAGAAGCTAATATTCACTGCATTAACGGCGAATGGAACACAACGGGACAACATTGCAAATGTATTAAACAATTAATTCGAAGCATTTTAAGATCATATTATGTTTTAAATAAAACAAGATTTATATTTTTGAAAATCCCCCCATTTAGTGTTTGAAGATGTTCCCGAAGGTTGGATGGGCTGCGGCAAACCCGGTTCTCCTTCCAATGGGAAACGAATCATCGAAGAAATACTGAATAATAAACTCGTCTATTCCTGCGATAAAAACTTTCATCTTATTGGTGATTCCGAAAGAACTTGTCAACCAAACAGCTTTTGGACTCCTCAAATCCCAAAATGCGGTAAGAAATTAAATGGCTCGCAGTAAAATGTGGACTTTTAGCAAACTCAATGCTCTGCAAGTCCTTCAATTGATAACAATTAGGCCTATAATAATTATTTAATTGCAAATTATTTTTTTTACAGTTAAAAATTTAGTCAAAAATCATTACATAAACGAAAATAAAACGCCCGAAAATGGCGCAACTTGCGCGCTTCAAGATACCAAATTTTACGGAGCAATAGAGCTGGAAAAACTCGCAAAGATAAACAGCGTACAATTAAATCTCCAAACTCGTAAGTTGAACAATATACACACTTAACAATAAAAAAACACCCATCAATTTCCATTAAAAATACTTTCAAATGAATTGGAATTAGGTTATCCGATAGAAATTTCGGTGTTTGTGACCAACAATTCCGCCATCAAATCGTCAACGTTCGAAGATGTACGTTCCTTAACCATGTTTTGCAATATCAACAACGTGTTGCCCAAAGCTCCCATCACCTGCACCGGTGCAGAAGTTTCGGCAATGTACGTGGCCACTTATTATAGCAAACCAGTAAACGTCTGCGAAATTATCGCGTTCAACACCAAAGGTAAACTTCTATTACAATTAACCAAAAATTTTCAACGTACCGCATATACATTTTTTTGAACGATAATAAAATAGAGACAGGGTGTGGTCAATCGGATCAACCTTTACACGGTAAAATATCGAGTCAAAATCCCAGCGTGACCACATTTGTTTGCGATTCTGGCTACTCGATGGATGAACCAAATGTCGTTAATTGCGTGAAGGGTATTTGGGAAAGTCCACCCTCGTGCAGCCCAATTATTTTCCTACCGGTATTTAATGAAACTACCACAACCTCCTCCTACAACAACAGCAATATTAACAACAATGACGACAACAATAACAACAACAACAATGTTGTAATTATAATCGGTAATTATAGTCTTGAAAATTCCCTTAAAAATTTATTTGATCGCGGTTTAATCTATTATTTTTTAGGTATCGCGGTTGGTGTCGCCGGGATTTGCATTTTAATTATCATTTTAATTGTCTGCAAAATTAAAAAGTATAAATTAATTACCGTACGGTATGTTTATCAATTGTTTTTTAATTGAATTTTTTTTCTGATTTAGACGTTCGAATAACAATTTTGAAAATTTAAATTGTCATTACAAGGCTGAGCGTGGGCAGGGTGAGAACGAATTCGATGAAACCGAACATATTTACGAAGCGGTGAAACCTGCGCCGGTTCGATCTTATACGAAACAAGCTTGCAGTTCCAACGACACCGAATATTTAACTCCGATTCTACCGTTGAGACGTAATTCTTTAGATAAACAAGGGTCGAAATGTACGGATATGGAAAAACAAGATCCGAGTAATTGTAAGCTGCGAGTAGATTTATGCGTACAACTATCACCAGGAAGTAATGATTTTTGCAAGGCTAAAGATAACATTTATTCCTAATTTTGTTTACGTAAAAAAAAAAAATCATCAAACTTTTCGGAATTCATTCATCATTATTTTTCATTCTTTTTGAATTGGAGAAGCCGTGGTTACTGCCAAAAATCGACGACATTGAGTTCTTAACAATATTACAGTTTCGCTCAGTTTATATCGATTAAATTGACAACTTGAATGTTATTGAAAAAAAAAAATTATGTTAATTAAAAATAAAAACTAATGTCGCTATAAGCCATTTTGATCAATAAAAAAAATCCGTAAAAAATTCATCAATAGCCGATAATAATTATCGATCTTAAATCTGATTTATTAATGAAATTACAGAAACTTTGTTTATTAATTTTATTCTCTCTACATTCAAAGCATAGTAAAAAAAAAAAAGGCAAAAGTGAAACTTCTTATTTGTTGTACAGTATTATTTATTTATTTTTTTAGAATCATTCAATAACGTTAAATTGCCGCTAAACATTTTTTCACATTTTAACCGGTTTTACATTTAAAAAAAAAACGTTTGCTTTTTTTTTTTTTAATTCTAAATTTAAATTTTATCTTTCAATCAAAGTTCAATTTAAATATACATGTACAGTACACCAATATAGAAAATTATTAAAATTGTAAATGTTCCTGTGGAGGGGAAGATTTATTTTATTCCAAATGATGTCACCAGCACGTGAATTTTGAATTTTATTGAATTCGCACCTCTCAAGAGGTAAAACATATAAAGATATAATTATCTAATAAAACCGTATAAAACGTTAATAATCGTAATAACCTTAAACATCGTAAAAAGACACTGTTTCCATCTTCCTTCGAACATCAACCATGGCAACTTAAACAAATTACAATACTGTAAGGTCAGAAATAATCGATGGTGGCGTTATATCGGTGGCGTAAATAAGGAGTGACCGAATTTAAATTCCAACAATTAAATTTTGAATAAACGACTTTTTTAGTTTAAAAAATGGTTTTTTTTTTAAAAAAAAAAAAATTTTTAATAGGTAGGTCTATGTTAATAATATCTTTTTAGAGTAACCAAGGTTAAGGGTTTATTTAGTTGTTTTGGGACCATGCACTTTTTATGAAGAAATACTCTCTGTACCACCACATTATTCTGGTTTTTAATTTTTGTTTATGTTTATGTTTTTTTTTTTTTTAAAGAAAAATAATTCTGAAAATTTTATAAAGGATTTAATTTTTAAAAGAAATTAACTATCTTGAGCAATAAATACGGCACACTAGAGTACTCCGAGAAAAAAAAATGGTTTGATAAAGTCAAGTTAAAACCAATAAAAACTGGAATACGAATTTAAAAAATGTGATACTACTATACACCAGCAAATGATCCACCCAGCAATAATATTGCGGGATTGACTTCCTGGTGTAACCCCCATGGAAATAACCCAAGTGATCCAACCTTTTAATGGCGCCCGTGGTTGCGCTATCGAGGAGCACAATATGTAACCCAAAAAATTTTGTACAGGGTATTTTTTTCCAAAAACAGTGCATCTTTTATACAAATAGATACAGTTGATTGAAATAAATTTCATTAAGTGCAAAATCTTACAATAAAAATCAATTTAATAATATGATATTTGTACATGTAGTGTAATTTTTACCTGTTTTTTTTTTTTTTTTTTTTTTTTTCAATAGTTTTTTGGATGGAAGTTAATTCAGTGGAATTTAATTTCGGTTGTTGATGCCCTACCGAAAAAACCGATTTTTAATTCTACCGAATAATTAATGACCTTACAGTATCAATTATTTGTATCAGCACACTCACATAGGCTTCCACGATTACAGTTTATCTATACAAGTTCTTTTATAAGACCTCTTTCAGGTGGAAACACGTATCCGCACATTCATCACACTCGCCGGAGATCCTCCTCACCTCCTTCGTAACCGCGTTCCAAAGCAAACAGTCACAAGTCGGCAATTAGCACACAATTATAGGCACGCGCACGCGAATAATTTGCGTCTCATTCAAATTCTGCACCGGATTAAAATTCATGGCCTCTGCCTGCCCTGGCTGAGTTATCCTCAGCCATTTCTTGGGCCCCGGCCCCCTACTTTTTTACAAAATAGCCGCGCAAAAACACATTTTTTTTTTTAAACTAAAATTTCGCGCCATTTATTTTAAGAAAATATTTTTGAAAATTTAAATTTTTTTTTTTTTTTGTATTTTTAACGGTTTTTAGTTTATTTTCGAAGGGATCTTCAAGAAAGAAAGAAAATATTTGTATAATATTATGATTTCATTTTCCGCGCCTCACATTTCGCGCAAAAAAAAATAAAGAAAATTCATCGCTTTCTTCGACTTTTTATACAGAATTATAATTTTTGTTTTGTTTTTTTTCTCGTTTTAAAGCTTTTTTTATCTATCGTTTCTTGTTATTTATTTATTATTTACTACAGTATAGGTTTTTTTTCGATTAAACTATTTTTTATTTACTTTTTTGAATCGCTATTAATATTTTTAATTCTTTTAGATTACGGTTTTCATTTTATCTTTTATTATCGGATTTCATGTTCATCTTCAATTTTTTTTTTTTTTTTTTTAAATAAAAAAATCTGTTTTTTTTTATGATAATAAAAACTATATAGCTGAATTTTAAAAGAAACATGCAAGTAATTTACCCAGCAAATTTATTACGCTCTTTTTTCATTTGCTAAGCTAATTAAAATTATACCGGTATGTTATTATAGAATTGTTATGTAATTAATTACGTAGTAATTCAACAAATGAAACACACTTGAAAAGGTTATTTTGATGATCTTTAACCATAACAATTTTAATTACACCATTACTACGTTAATCACTTTCCGTTTTTTAAAAAAATATATTAAAAACAGGAAATAATTACGGAAGAACCGTGAAAAACTAAGCTCTCCTTTCGTAATTATCATCTCAGTTTCCGGATTCTCGCAATAATAATCATTTATAAATAACCTTGCAACAAATTTAAAATCGGAGTGATTGTTAGACGCGAGAAACAAATAGTTTCTTAAGTCGTTGACGCTATTTTGAATAATATGTTCAATGGAATAATAATACGCAAAATAATTAACATTATTTTGCACATAAAACATAGAATAGATTTTTTAATCGCAATTTATGTGATCCTATCGATTATTACTGCCGCAAAAGGTAAATATTTATGTTTTAAAATAATCTTTCAAGTTTTATGTTTATAATCTAATTAAATTGTATTACGATAGGCGACATGTGTGGCAAACCTGGTAAACCACTCAAAGCGAGTTATACTCCATCAAAAGACAATTATACCGTTAATGAAGAAGTAACCTACAAGTGCGACCAAAGTTATTTAATCGGACCTTCGAAACGGACGTGTTTAAGTAATGGAACATGGAGCGATTTCGTTCCTCTCTGCGGTAAACACTCCAACTTTTAAAATCTAAGCTTATTATTTTAAATTGAGAACTTTTGGTCTTTTCGTGCTCTTTAAAACTCTATAAAAGAAATGCTAAACCGGTAGCCATAGAGGCTCCAAGTTTAACTCGAGGTAAGCAATTATTAGCTGGGACGAGATGGAAATGGTAGGTCACTTTTATCACGAGCCAAAAGCTAAACGTTTCTAAATTTAAAAAAAATGCCGCACATAATAATCGTTTGTATGTAATTTTTTCTTTCTTTAAATAATTTCGTCAGATAATAACTTGGCACATAAAAGAGTCGTAAGGGGATTGGAAAACGACTGTAATCCTGTCAGCTTGGTGGACAACGATAAAAATACATTTTGCAATATCGAGAGCGGAACGACTCTAACACTGAATATAGCAAATAAGATAATCAAATCTATTATTTTAAATGTGAATGCATGTAAGAGTTCCACAAAATTTTTCAATTATGCAATTACAAGTTTTATATTCTTGTATTAAAACTAGATACAGAGCCTCATTTTAAAGTACGTGCGAATAAAAGAACGTGTAAAACGATGCAAAACTACTACTACAAACGTAAATATAAACGTGAAAATAATACAATTTTTTATATTTTTTTTTAAGCGTTTTTCTTTTCAATTTATTTGACAGATGCAAATTTACTAGCTGTGATTTGTCCAATGCCAATTGCTACCACCAACGTTAAAATTACTTTCGACAGCGAGGTCACGGTTTATGATATTAGCGTTCATGACGACGACGGTGATAAAAATTTAAAAAACAATGTTTATTCAAAAAAAATGTTTTGAAAATATAAAATGCATTATTAATTTTAAGAGGAAAATTGCGAAGATCCTGATGTGCCATGCAATGGTAAGTTTAAAGACGGGGAATTTTCGTGTGACAAGGATTATTCGCTTCGAGGGAATCCTATTGCTCATTGCGTTAATAGATTATGGTTCCCTAGTGGTCAGCACTGCGTGTGTAAGTATAAACTCGGACCAAATTAAAAATGAAATGTTTAATACTGTAGTTTTATTCCATGTGATTTCTAGTAGACCAAAACGCTTCGAACCATTGGATAGGATGCGGGAGGCCGGGAAAGCCATCGAATGGTTATTGGTTCGTCGAAGGGAATGAGGATAACCGAGTAACGTACGCTTGCGACCCGGGATATCACATGCTGGGAGATTCAATCAGAGTGTGCAAAAATAATAAAACCTGGTCTTCTTCCATTCCAAAATGCGGTAAAAACAATAATCATTATGGTTTTGCGCCTTTGAAAATAAATGCAATAAAACGTTCAAATTATTTCTTTCAGTTAAAAATTTAGCTACCGGAAAGAAAACATACCATCAGCCAAGCGTAACAAATCAAGGAAGTAGCACCGATGGATTTCTACAAAGCTGCGAGTATCAAGACACGCAATTTTACGGCTCCGTCGACTTAAAAGAACCGACTTATTTTAACCACGTTATCCTACATATGAAAACCAGTAAGTCTTATAAAATAACACCATTAGTTTATTCCCACTCAAAATATTAAACTCTCCCTTTAATATTTGTATCACGCGTATTTTGCATTGCAGATTTTCCAACTGATATTTACATTTACGCCTCGAACACTTCAAAAATAAATTCACTCGAATCGATCTGCAACTATAAAGATGTCGTGTTCAAACAGTCCCTACTTTGTAATCGGCCAACAGTTGCCAGATTCGTAGTAATGTATTACAGCCACCAAGTCAGCATTTGTGAAATCACCGTGTTTAATTCCATGGGTAGTTTAATCAATGAATTCCAATCAGTTCTCGTATAAAAGTCTATTAAAAACCCCATTTTTTCCAAACTTCCATCTTCGCAATTTTTTTAAATTAAATAGCAAAATTCACAATTGAGTGATTAACCCTTTATTTTGATTTTTAATACCGGTACTTATTTTTTTTTTTAGACTTTTAGACCTAATTCTGTATAATAGCGCGAGAACTCGTTGTAATAAAATAATTTCGAGTTTATTGTCCAATCAAAAACTATGCTACAGTTATGCTGTATTTACCGTAGATATTCTCCAGTGTGGTGAACCAGATCATCCAATAAATGGGAGAATAACAAGCAAGACGAGTAACTCAACAATAATTACCACTTACGAATGCAACGATGGGTTTATTATTCAAGGTCCTCAAAGCACTCGATGCGTAAACGGAGAATGGGAACGTGGTCCAACGTTGTGCATATCAAATTCCACACTTCCAGCACCTACTATTTCAACTTTAATCATAATAGGTAGGCCTAAAAATATGTAGCCCACTTTTTTTTAAAAACTAAAATGTCAACTATATTAATTAATTTCAGGTATTGCATTGGGTGCTTCATCATTTCTCATCGCGATTATTGTAGGATTTTATTTAATCAAGAAGTAAGAAAAAATAATTTTATAATGAATTATTATGTTATTGACAAGATTTATTTTTAACGTTCAAGATATTGCTGCAACGGTATTGGCAACGATAAAACCCTGTACCCTTCTTTAGGTACTAGTATTACAGAGATCAGCGAACAAAGCTCCGAGAGTTACGATGCTGATTCGTCTGTGTTGTACGACGAAGTGCGAGAACCGAATTATTTTCCTCAGATGTATACAAATAAAAACAAAGACGAAACAACTCCTAGCGAAATAGAACCCGAATATTTGAATGTTAGAGAGACCAAAGGAACGAACGAAGAGGAAGACATCTATGAGAATTCTGCAGCCATTAAAATTGTTCCTTCCCAAGCGTTTCCATTCAAAAGACTTAAAAATCAAGCGAAAATACAACCGGCTCCGCCAACCCTTCCACGATCGTGGAATAACACTTACAAATACTAATACCAAAAAAATAATTTTTAAAAAATGTACCGGTATTACGGATATTAAAAACGGTTAACGGCAGTAATAGTAAAATAATGGTAATAAAATGAAGAGATTTTTAAAAATTAGATTGTTTTAGCGCGCCAATTTAAATGCTTCAAGAATTTCTCAACAGGAAATAGTTCAAAAGTAAAATTCAATTCTTAGAAAAGTACTTGAAAATTATTATTAATGTAGATGCGGATATGTCGAAAATGTGGAACCACCGAAATATTATTTAGATTTCAAATGTCAATAAAAATTAATTGCAACTGTAATATTAATTTAGCTATGTTTTTTCTTATATTAATAGAATAATTTTCGTATCACGGAGCATCGCCAACGTACATTGCGGATGGTAGCTTAGAAAAGAAGATTTACTATGACTGATTTGACAAAGGTTACAAGAAAGCCATTAACCACGCAAAATGGTCCTTCCAAGCACCGTTAAAATTCAGAAAACCAGCTGATCTGTGGCACAATTTAAAAATGATCACAAAAGCGAGCTCTGAACTAGTGACTGACACTAAACAGAATGTTAACGTAAATAAATTTGTTATCTATTTTTCCTGTATATGCGAAGTCCCCAACATGGTTTGGTCTCAATCGCTGCTCCCAGTGCCTGGCCATGAACTCTACCCAATGATAATTTTCAATCTTGGCAAAATAATATCTTCTTCTTTTAACAATGGAAGCTCTCCAGGTACATCAGGAATAACAATTGGCCACTTCAAATGCCTGCTAAGAGTAACACGCTGAAGACTTTCAATGACATCACCACCACAAGCACATACCCTGAGGAATGGAAACGAGGTATAATAATTCCCATTTATAAGGACACCGGATCATGGCTGGAGCCATCAAACTACTGCCCCCATTACCCTCCTCAACACAGAGGCTTGGCTCATAGAGAAGCAATTGGAGATAGACCTGTGCCACCATTTTGAAGAGGGAGGGTACCTCCTAGAGGGGCAACATGGGTTCAGAGCCAACTGCAGCACCAGCACTTGTCTCTGCCTCATTCTAGACATAATTGCTGGGGCTCTCACTGAGGGACGGAGTGAAATTGTAATGTCAGTTGAAGTCCAAAAAGCCTTCAACACCCTGCCCCTCACTGTGAAAATGGCGGAACTGGAATCTACAGGATTGGGAGGAAATTACTTAAAACTGCTGCATTCTTATCTTACTGGCAAACCTATACTTGTACAAGATGCTGAGGGCCACTGATAAGCTGACCAGGTGCTCAGAAAAGGGGTACCCAAGAGCTCTTGCCTTGGACCTCTCTTCTAAATCATAGCAACAAGGAAGCTCTACTCCCTTGGGCTCTGTGGCCAGCTGATTGGCTATGCTGATGATGGCAATTTTGTGTATGCTGGAAATGGAGGGACTGTTAATAAGACTATTGCCGATGCAGTGACAGATTATGGACTGATTGATTCCTACTATACTTCTATCAACATGAACCTCCAAAGTAAGAAAACTGTCCTGGCCCTTTCAGCAGAAACAATATCACAAAAGAGTGGGTGGGCAAAGAAATCGTGATCAACTGCACCACCACTGTAACTATTGTGGACAAAATTAAAATACTGGGCATAATGCTTGACATCAACCTCGATTGGAAAGAGCAAGTAAAGTTTGTGGAAATCAAACTGAACCAGAAACTGCACCTGGTAAAATTAATTCGAGCAAGCCTTAAAGACAAAAATAGGAGAATGCTGTATATTCAATGTATTCAGCCACTCTTTACTTAAATCCTGGGAACATGGTTCCCCACCTCGCATGTTGATTTTGTAACCATTGTGCAAGCTGCTAACCGCATTTTTCGTACCCTCTTCAACTACTAACCTAGCAATCACTTGTGGCTGCAATATATTCTGAAAAATATCATGGACCCCATGACCACCATGGTGCTATGCATATGTCCTCCACAAATGGCAAGATATGAGTCCAACTGCAGTGAGAGGCTGAATAAAAACAGCTATGTAAGAGTTCCTAAACAAAACACAAAATGGAAAAGAGCCACTGGATCAAACTACCTCACAATAGCCTGGAATTTACTTTCAGAAAAAATCAGGAATGAGCAAATCAACCGGTGCGCTAATAAAAAATACTGCATCCACTTAATGGACAAAGTTAAGAAACTTGACTGTCACTTGTACGAAAATGATCGTCAACCTGTAAACCTGGCAATGCTACGCCCTTATAAAGAAAAATAACGCAACACATTTATACTTACAAAGTAAAATAATGCACCACCTTAATAAATAATAATAAATGGTAATAATAATAATAAATTAATGATAATCAACAATCAACCTTAATAAATAATAATCAATAGTAATAATAATAAACAAAAATAAACACAGCAAAAAATAATAAAAACGCCCCTTACCCCTTTCTACCCCAAGTGGGTGACAAACCAGACCAAATAAAAAATAAATAAAAAAAATAACGACATGTAATCTTCAATTCGGACAATTATATGTCGGCCTAAGAAGTGAGATTCAACTGACAGATATTTATCTCGATATTACATTTTATAAATATTATAAATTGAAGAAAAAAAAATTATGTTAATTAAAAATAAAAATTAATGTCACTATAAGCCATTTTGATCAATAAAAAAATCCGTAAAAAATTCTTCAGTAGCCTATAATAATAATTATCGATTTTAAATCTGATTTATTAATGAAATCACAGAAATTCTGTTTATTGATTTTATTCTCTCTACATTCAAAGCATAGTAAAAAAAAAAAAAAAAAGACACGTGCACACGAATTGTATCTCATTCCAATTCAGCGCCATATTAAAATGTCGTGGCCTTTGCCTGCCCTGACTGAGTTAGCCATTTCTTGGGCCCCGGTCCCCTACTTTTTTACAAAATGGCTGCGCAAAAATACAATTTTTTTTACTAAAATTTCGCGCCATTTAATTTCGCGCCAATTTATTTTAAGAAAATATTTTAGAAAACTCAGAAAATGTTTAGAATTTTTAACGGTTTTTAGTTTATTTTCGAAGGGATCTTCAAGAAAAAAAAATATTTGTATCTGATTGCATTATAAACTACCGGTACTGTATGTATACGCAAAAATAGGCCTACATAATTTAGACTAACATTTCGCGCCAATTTGTGTCGCCGGACTTTTATCATCGGATTTCATCTTCATTTTTTTATCTGGCTTTTTTTAAAGATTTATTTGGATTTAAATTTTTTTTCCCATAATTTTCCATTGTTGACTTCATTTTCTTTCCTTTCCTTTTTTTTTCTTTTAAATTTTATTCTAATTTCTGTTTTTTTATTTCTCTCTATCTCTTTTTGATTGAAGATTATTCGCTTTAATTAATTAACTCAATTGCAATGAGGCGTCCACTAGCACAGCAATTATTTATCAAAACTTATAATAAACATTCATAGGCCTACATTCATTTCAAATAAAAAAATTTGTTTTTTTATGATAATTTTTTTAAAAAAAAAAACATGGAAATAATTTACTCAGCAAATTTATTCCGTTCTTTTTTCATTCGCTGAGCTAATTAAAATTATACCGGTATGTTATAGAATTGTTATGTAATTAATTACGTAGTGTTTCAGCAAATGAGACACACTTCAAAAGGTTATTTTGATGATCTTTAACCATAACATAAATTTTAATTATAGCATTACCACGTTTAATACGCACTTTTTTTTTTAAAAAAAAAAATATATATATATACCGGGTTATATATGTTAAAAACAGGAAATAATTACGGAAGAAAAGAGAAAAACTTAGTTCTGCTTTCGTTTATCATCTCAGTTTCAAGAAATACAATAGTTTTTCTCGCAATAATAATTTATAAATAACTTTACAACAAATTTAATAATTGTTAGACGCGAGAAACAAAATAGTTTGTTAAATCGTTGACGCTATTTAGAATAATATGCTCAATGGCATAATTATACGCAAAATAATTAACATTATTATTAATAAGACATAGAATGGATTTTTTAATCGCGATTTATGTGATCCTATCGATTATTACTGCCGCAAAAGGTGAATATTTATGTTTTAAAATAATCTTTCAAGTTTTATGTTTATAATCTAATTAAATTGTATTACGATAGGCGACATGTGTGGCAAACCTGGTAAACCACTCAAAGCGAGTTATACTCCATCAAAAGACAATTATACCGTTAATGAAGAAGTAACCTACAAGTGCGACCAAAGTTATTTAATCGGACCTTCGAAACGGACGTGTTTAAGTAATGGAACATGGAGCGATTTCGTTCCTCTTTGCGGTAAACACTCCAACTTTTAAAATCTAAGCTTATTATTTTAAATTGAGAACGTTTGGTCTTTTCGTGCTTTATCACGAGCCAAAAGCTAAACGTTTTTAAATTTAAAAAAAAAAAATGCCCCACATAATAATCGTTTGTATGTAATTTTTTCTTTCTTTAAATAATTTCGTCAGATAATAACTTGGCATATAAAAGAGCCGTATCGGGATTGAAAAGCGACTGTATTCCTGTCAGCTTGGTGGACAACGATAAAAGTACATTTTGCTATATCGAGAGCGGAACGACTCTAACGCTGAATATAACAAACCCCGGTGAAACTAAGAAAATCAAATCTATTATTTTAAATGTGAATGCAGGTAAGAGTTCAACAAAATCCTTCAATTACGCAATTACAAGTTTTATATTCTTGTATTAATACTAGATACAGAGCCTCATTTTAAAGTACGTGCGAATAAAGGAACGTGTAAAACGATGCAAAACTACTACTACAAAAGTAAATGTAAACGTGAAAATACTACAATTTTTTATATAATTATTTTTTTAATTTATTTTACAGATGAGGATTTACTAGCTGTGATTTGTCCAATGCCAATTGCTACCAAAAACGTTACAATTATTTTCGATAGCGAGGTCAAGGTTTATGATATTAGCGTTCATGACGACTACGGTAATAAAAATTTAAAAAACAATGTATACTCAAAAAAAAAAAAAAAAAATTTTTTTCTTAGTTTTGAAAATATAAAATGCATTATTAATTTTAAGAGAAAAATTGCAAAGATCCTGATGTGCCATACAATGGTAAGTTTAAAGACGGGAATTTTTCGTGTAACGAGGGTTATTCGCTTCGAGGGAATCCTATTGCTCATTGCGTTAATAGATTATGGTTCCCTAGTGGTCAGCACTGCGTGTGTAAGTATAGGGCTGAAACTCGGACCAAATTAAAAATGAAATGTTTAATACTGTAGTTTGATTCTATGTGATTTCTAGTAGACCAAAACGCTTCGAACAATTGGATAGGATGCGGGAGGCCGGGAAAGCCATCGAATGGTTATTGGTTCGTCGAAGGGAATGGGGATAACCGAGTAACGTACGCTTGCGACCCGGGATATCACATGCTGGGGGATTCAATCAGAGTGTGCAAAAATAATAAAACCTGGTCTTCTTCCATTCCAAAATGCGGTAAAAACAATAACTTAATCAAATTTTAATCATTATGGTTTTGCGCCTTTGAAAATAAATGCAATATAACTTCCAAATTATTTCCTTCAGTTAAAAATTTAGCTATCGAAAAGAAAACATACCATCAGCCAAGCGTAACAAATCAAGGAAGTAGCACCGATGGATTTCTACAAAGCTGCGAGTATCAAGACACGCAATTTTACGGCTCCGTCGATTTAAAAGAACCGACTTATTTTAACCACGTTATCCTACATATGAAAACCAGTGAGTCGCATAAAATTACACCATTAGTTTATTCCCACTCAAAATATTAAGCTCTCTCCCTTTAATATTTGTATCACGCGTATTTTGCATTGCAGATTTTCCAACTGATATATACATTTACGCCACGAACACTTCAAAAATAGATTCACTCGAATTGATCTGCAATTATAAAGACGTCGTGTCCAAACAGTCCCTACTTTGTAATCGGCCAACAGTTGCCAGATACGTAGTAATGTATTACAGCCACCAAGTCAGCATTTGCGAAATCACCGTGTTTAATTCCATGGGTAATTTAATCAATGAATTCCAATCAGTTCTCGTATAAAAGTCTATTAATAAACCACATTTTTTCCAAACCTCCATCTTCGCAATTTTTTGAAATTAAATGGCAAAACTCACAATTGAGTGATTAGTCCTATATTTTGATTTTTAATACCGGTACTTATTTTTTTGTTAGACTTTAAGACCTAATTCTGTATAATAGCGCGAGAACTCGTTGTAATAAAATAATTTCGAGTTTATTGCCCAATCAAAAACTATGCTACAGTTATGCTGTATTTACCGTAGATATTGTCGAGTGTGGTGAACCAGATCATCCAATAAATGGAAAAATAACAAGCAAGACGAGTAACTCAACAATAATTACCACTTACGAATGCAACGATGGGTTTATTATTCAAGGTCCTCAAAGCACTCGATGCGTAAACGGAGAATGGGAACGTGGTCCAACGTTGTGCATATCAAATTCCACACTTCCAGCACCTACTATTTCAACTTTAATCATAATAGGTAGGCGTAAAAATATGTAGCCCACTTTTTTTAAAAAAACTAAAATGTCAACTATATTAATTAATTGCAGGTATTGCATTGGGTACTACATCATTTCTCATCGCGATTATTGTAGGATTTTATTTAATCAAGAAGTAAGAAAAAATAATTTTCTAATGAATTATGTTATTGACAAAATTTTTTTTTTTTCAACGTTCAAGATATTGCTGCAACGGTATGGGCAACGATAAAACCCCGTACCCTTCTTTAAGTATTAAAGAGATCAGCGAACAAAGCTCCGAGGGTTGCGACGCTGATTCGTCCCAGTTGTACGACGAAGTGCGAGAACCGAATTATTTACCTCAGATGTATACGAATAGAAACAAAGACGAGACAACTCCTAGCGAAATGGAATCCGAATATTTGGATGTTAGAGAGACCAAAGAAACGAACCAAGAGGAAGACATCTATGAGAATTCTGCCGCCATTAAAATTGTTCATTCCCAAGCGTTTCCATTCAAAGGAGTTAAAAATCAAGGAAAAAGACTACCGGCTCTGCCAACCATTCAACGAGCATGCGATAACACTTACAAATACTAATACCAAAAAATTAATTTTTAAAAAATGTATTAAAAACGGTTAACGGTGGTAATAGTAAAATAATAGTAGACCTAATGGTAAAAAAAAAAAAAAAAAAGATTTTTAAAATTTAGATTGTTTTAGCGCGCCAATTTAAATGTTTCAAGTATTTCTCAACAGGAAACAGTCTAAAAGTAAAATTCAATTCTTAGAAAAGTACTTGGAAATTATTAACGTAAATGCGGATATGTCGACAGCTTGAAAAAACCGAACTACTGTATTATTTAGATTTTAGATGCCAATAAAAATTAATTGCAACTGTAATATTATTAATTCAGCTATGTTTTTTCTTATATTAATAACAATTTTCGTGTCACGGTGCATCGTCAACGTAGGAGGTGAGTTGCCTTCTTAGAAATACCCTTAATCTTTAAAAAAAAAAAAATAATAATTAACGTTGAAGGAGATGATTGGAATGCTGAATGCGGCGAACCCGGTTATCCGTTAAACGGTTTTCGTACAATGGAAAATAATAATTTAAGGCAAAAATCAACAAATTCCTGCAATCGAGGTTTTCATCTAGTAGGCAGCTCCGTTAGATATTGCGACGGGAATGGTACCTGGAATCCGAAAATTCCAAAATGCGGTATATACTTATTACGAAATTCGTCGATTTAATTTTAATAGAATTTTCATTGATTTTATTTTATAAAGTAAAAAATGTAGCGATGAATCAATCGCCGTTTATTTCTACACACGTTGACGGTGATGTAACGACGTGTAATCCTCAATTCGGACAATTATACGTCGACCTAGGAAGTGCGATTCAACTCACGGATATTTATCTCGATATTAAAACTCGTAATTTAATTTTGTTTTCCAAGCAAAAATTTTTTTTTTTTTTCTCACAAAATTGTAAAAAATAATTTAATTTGATTTTTAGAATTTGCCAGCAATATTTTTGTGTTTGCCACTAACAATTCTTTCAATATTATACTTTCCACGTTAACGGATCGAAAAACAGCGGTGTGCGCTTTCCACGCCGTTCAACACGTCTCCACTTACAAATGCAGTCATTTAAATATAAAAACTAAATTTCTAGTATTAGAATCCAGCGATATAATTAACGTGTGCGAAGTGACCGCGCTCGATACTAACGGTAAAAATAAATATGTAACTGAAAGTTTTTTTAAATCATTAATTTTAGATTTTCGTATAATACAATTATAGAAATCGTGGAGTGCGGTCAGCCGGATGAACCTTCGCACGGAAAAGTTGTTGATTATAATTCGAATATTACGATATACGAATGCGAGGAAAGTTACGAACTGCGAGGGACGAAAAGCAATCGCTGCGTGAATGGTGTCTGGGAATATCAACCACCTTCGTGCTCCAAAACTGCCCAAACCATTACAACTTTTCAAGAAGAACTTACAACTCCGAGTTCAAATGCCGATATCGTAGGCAGTAATCATTCTAAAGTCGTTAGAAATAATTTCGGTAATAACAAAAAAAAAATTTTAATTTTTTGATTCTACTCTGTATTTATTATTTTTTTAAAAAATAGTTATAGGTGTCGCGGTGGGCATCGCCTTTGTATGTATTTTTATGCTGGGCTTATATTTTGTCAAGCAGTGAGTATAATACATTTATAATTGATTTCCAGAGATTAATATTATTTTAGATGTTATAATAAGAGAAAATCGAAAGGTGAGCGTCCGATCAACCATCATCCGTCGTTCATTTCTCAGCTTTCAGATCCGAGTCATGGATACGTTCCATTCTACGGATCGGTTGGAGAAGAAGAGTATACTTATCTTCAAACTCGTTGCCCTGCCAACCGCGCGCCGGATGTTTGTCCGAGAAGAAATGAACGAACAAATAGCGAGCAAATTGAAGCGGATTATTTGTATCCGATGCAACTCGAAGTCAATAATTTACCCGGTATCCGGTAAGAAGTTGATAATAAAACCAACAACAAGTAAATGTGTGTGTTTTTTAAAAGAAGAACATGAATAGCGGAGTAAAAATTTGGGTTCAACTGTAACAATTATTATCAGAAATAATTATTATCAAAAATTCTGAAACGTTTTTAAATGTAAATTCTTTATAAATAAAAGCATTTAAAATCCAACACTTCCTTTTTTATGTGTTTTTTTATATTAATGAATTTGTTTAAAAAAAAAAAAACAACACACACTACTACCGACTTAGTGAGAAAATTTACTGGTAATTTTAATAAATTGAATGGCGAAACAGATCAAAGGGTCCATAAAAATATAAAAAACCTGGTTCATTAGCGCACCCAGCAGTCGAAATTCGCTATAATGGGAACGCTGGGGAGAGCTAATGAGTTCGCAGAACTCACCATCAATATTGTGAAATTAACGTATTCAAAATAATACTATCATGACCGAAGTAAGTCTACCGTTTGGCAAATTCTCTTACTAACCCGGGGGAAAAAAGGGTCAAAAAGCTTCTCACTAAGTAAACTCAACTCTCGTTTACTTTATAGCCTATTGGAAAGAAGGAAATAAGACTTCAATTTTATGCTGTATACAGGCTGCTTTATCTTGGCATGTGAGTTTGATAAAAAAAATTGTTATATAGGTATGTGCCAGTTATATTTTTTTAAAAAAAATTATCGATTAAGCTTGCTCAAAGAAATTCACAAAGAAATTGGCAATATGACATCAGCAATTGACAGATAAAGTGTTTTATGCCTGGGCAAATGCGGTAGATTTTTTTAGATGCTCAAGTTGTAATTTGGTGGAAGATTTTAAGGAGTCATGTTAGGATTTCTCGTTCTGATAATCAATTAGAACTACCGGTACTTGTTTGAATTAGTTTTTTTTAGTCATTTAGTTTATTTTTAAATCTGTTAGAAGAAAAAAACACAATTGAGTGGAAATAAAATTAGCCTAAATTGAAATTATTTACCGGTCTAACTGAAATTAATTATTTCAAAACATCTATCAAACCTTCCCTTTTTTTTAAATTGCTATTGACAAGTGAAATCAACCGAGTGCATAAAAAACTCACCACATTTAGATTTTATAAAAATGTTAATAAAACGAAAAAAAAAAAAAAAAAGAGTTTGATTTGAAATGATCATCGGAAACGTATTCTCATTTCATTTACCGGTTTTAGATAATATAATGTAGGCCTACTCGTATTTTCGACGAGTATAAAAATTCGCCCTATTATGATCTTATCAACCTAGTTCCAGTTCGAACTACCGATTTGAAATTCTGTTCAGACGTCTAATTTTCTACCTCACACAATATTATTATTATTTACAATAATAAAAATTTAACCCGGAAAACTGGTAAATAAAAAAAAAAATCCGTGTCACGTTAATTATTATTATAACGTTAGAGTATATAAAAATAACCCAGTCTGATTGTTAGAATAATATTAGCATGCTGCAAATCGACATTTCGCCGATTTAATAACAGGCTAAAAAAGGGCAAGAACACGCGCGCGGCGTAGTTCAATACCATCGTTTCGATACACGCGCCCATTTTTAACATTTTGATTTTATTAATCTTGATAAAAAAATATAAAATTATCAGATTAAGATTATTTATAAAGTTTTTAAAAAAATAAGAAGAAAAAAAAAACCATTCCCCAGGTGAGGCTCGAACTCACAACCCCGGCATTGCTCATACAACACGAATACTGCTCTATAAGTACCGTGCGCTAACCAATTGCGCCACTGGGGATATATGCGAAAAAATGATTCTGAAAATGATCATCATCACATCCCTCTTTTCTTATCCCCCCCCTCTTTATTTTTATATTAATAAAATCTTTTTTTTTTTGGGAAGTTTAGTTAAAACTCCACACACGAAATTGATTAAAATATCAATTAAATTATAAACTACGAGTATTAACGTCATCGAGTATTTTTTTTTAACAATGCCGTGTTTTTATTCCGTTTAAATTTCGATGTTTACATTATTACGTTGCGATAAAACCTCAGCAGAACGAATGTTTGTAGAGAAAAACTCAAAGATTTAGTTCAACGAAATTTTATAACATTGATTCGATTATCATACAATTTTTAATAAAATTTTCTGGCGTGAAAATCTTGCTGAACTGACATTTTATCGCTCGCAAATCTACGGACAAAATACGTTTCAAAAACATTTATCAGCTAAGTAATAGTCTTAATGATTAAAGAGGTAATGTTGAATTTTGTAAGTTTCAACAGTAAGCAAAAGCTACAGTAAGTATTCAAAACTACGGATTAACACGCTTTTCTGCTCGAGCTGAAAATCGTCCAGAGAAGCGAGCGTAAAGTGATAAAAAGAAAATTAGATGACGTGAAGGAAAATAATCAATTTATTAAAAATATTTTTAGCTACGAGTAGTTTTCACTTGAACGAAGTTTTAAGCACTGGAGTTGAGTTAATTTAACTATAATTTTTTTTTATCTTATTAATTTCAAAAATATTTTTGCAAAACAAAAAATTGGGAAAATAAAAATAAAAGAGGAAGTATATCAGTACAACAAATACAGTACAGTGTAATTCAAGAAACCAAAGAAAAAGATAATTTTGAAATAGCAAACATCGAATACTTAACTCTTTGCAAGTTAAACAGAGACTATAATAACGTATGCAACTACAATATCACTAAACTAATAAGAGATAAATTTAAAATTTTAAGAATTCTAACTCGGTAAAGCTAAAAAAAAAAAAGCTAAAAGGTTTTATTTGCTGCTCTGATGTGCAAACAAGAGCCCGCACAATCGCATGGTTTAAATCACGAATTAAATTGTAATAAACGAAAGAAATCTTATATAAAAAAATACAATAAAATTTAAAAAAATAAAAACTTTTTAATAAAATTAAAAAAAATAAAAAAAAAACTTTGTTCAAAAAAAATTTTTTTTTTTATAATAATAATAAAAAGTGTAATTTATACTCGCAGTATTTTCACTCATTTTTCACTTTAACTTCAATTTTAAAACTGAAAGTTTGCAAATAAAGGTAACAAATTTACCTACATTAAGTTTTAACTTTATTAATTACTATCATTTAATTATTTAAAGCACCAATTAACTTTAGATTGCCAATAATAATAAACATTTAATTACCGGTAGGTAATCATAAAAATAAATTAAACAAAATATTTCGCCGTAAAAACGCACTTTAACGTGGCTCGCCAATACATTAAAAATTGCAAAATGCATTGATTTTAATTTATTTCCTACACCCTTCTGTATAAAACTAAAAAAAACAAACTAAATGCAATAACATTGCAATCGGACAATGTTAAATAATGCAAATTAACCAGTCTAATTAAAAACAACTTCAATTAATATCATTTTTTTGTTTTTTAATATTAATAACAAGGCGCAATGTGTAAATGTACTGTACTCAAAAAAGTTTTTTTATCCTTTCTAACGTATCGTTAATAGTTGGAAAACGATTTTTCACTAAAACAATAACGCTCAACCAACTTTATTTGCAAAGGTGAATAGAAAAAAAAAAAAAAAAAAAAGGACTAGAAACCCCTCCCTCTTAATAAATTTTTAAACTGACGTGAACACGTGTTGGTTATAAAAATTAAAGTTAGAAAATAAAAAAAAAAAAAAATTTGCAACTCACGAAAAAACATATTAAAAATTGTGGCCCGCCTTCTATTATCATTACCAACATATACGTGTATACCTGGCGTGTACAATTACCTGCTAGGTATTCAATTTCTGCATTTTTGACGTCATGATTTTCGAGCGTTGGGGGGTGCGAGATGGCACAAAATGGGAAGTACGTATTAAAAAAGCCGCGTCCGAGTAGAGATGATAATAACAATGAAAAGCGAAGTTTCCGAGGGTGTTGGGAGGAGGGGGAGGGGGAAGATGAGTTTTATCCGATTGGCTGGTAGAAAATTGATAACGAATTAGAGTTAACGATGAACGCCGATGATGAAAATTGGGAGATCACAGCTGATCAGTGTGGTGAATAAGAGACGCGCGCTTCAGTCGGCTCCCTCTCAAACTCGAAACATGAGGCCAGGCTACCCTCCTCACACTCAGTCTTCTTCCATCGCCAACAGGTAAAAACCACCATTCCATTTTTGATAAAGATTCGTAGATGTTATTATTATTCCAATTACTAATTAATTCGAATGATTAGCCTACTGTTTTATTCAGCCAAACAGTTTAAAAATTTTAAACGTTATAGATTCAATTTGTTTGTTTGATTTCTTCAAATTCTAAAAATGAATTATTTAACTGGAATTTTAATATTATTCTTCTCTAAAACTCAATTTTGACGTCCCAATTATTATTTTTAAAAAAGAATTTTTAAGTTGCATTTGTTAGCTCCAAAATGTAAATGTATGTTCACACTGCTTTATACGAACCATATTTGCACATGGAAATTACGCTCATTCACGTGTTAATACATAGAAAATCAGTAGGTAGAACTAATTTAGTTTAAACGAGTTAAATATATTTTTTTGAGTTTGTCAAAGTCAGCAAAAATGGATTTGCTGAACTTGTTGCGGCAAGTCCTTCACAGTCGCTTACGAAATAGTATTGCGGAACGCACATGTGTTATACAACAATTAATCATTTCTTTCTTTTTTTTTTTTTCTTATATAAAAAAAATACAACTATTTTTAAGACTTTTTAAACTACAAGTTTTTTTAAAAAAAATTTTAAAGCTTGAATAATAATAATTATTATTATCGACTCGCTCATCTTTGTTTACTTATTGTAGCCTACAGTACATGAACATCCGAATGCATTAATGTAGGCCATGTGATTATTATAATAATCATTATTGGCAATGACATTTTTACGTCATTTACATATTTCTATTTCAAAGTGATTTCCGCTAGGAAAATTATTGTCGACGCATTTTTATTCAATGATTTTTTTATACATTCAAAATTATTGTAATAGAATATTTTCGGAAATGTCAAAAGTAAACAAAAAAAAAACAATGATATCCTCTCCCCCTCCTACTTTTCATATGACTAATGTTTACATTTTTGCATGCAAGTTTATGTTTTTTTGTGGTCACTTAACTAGGTCAGCCTCTATGTCCATGGTTAATGTACCTTCTCGATCAATCTCTTTTTTTGTTATCTCTCTTTCTGTTACTATGTTATTAATATTGTAGAGAAGAGTAGGGAAAAAAGGATGAAACGTTTTAGCGAGTTCGTTGGCATTAAACATTTTGTAGTAGCACATTTTTTCAAGCGAGATTTTTATTCATAAGATAATAAAAATTTTTATGTTATATTTTTTTAAAAAAATGTTTTGACACTTCGTGAGATGATGAAGCGCTTTTCTGCGTAATTTTTTTGGCATTTGAAAACGCTTTTAAATTTCCGAATTAAAATTTTTCTTTAAAAAAAAATTAATTTATCAGCAAAAAAAAAATAGAAGTTTATAATAATTATGAGTGATAAGTGTGAAATTTGTCAGCACTTAATATAATAATAATATTATGTACGAAACAAGGATATAAAAAAACAATATGACGATTGAGCATGCGCGTTCACGTGCAAAATCTCGCACTTTCTTAAACGATGATGACGATGGTTTTCAAAACGAGCGAATGTAAAATACGAAAGGGAATTATTTACTAAGTTTCAACATAATGACAACACTTATGAAGCAACATTTTTTATTTTACTATGTAGGCCTATTACTATTTTTAGTATGTATCAAGATACCCAGTGTTACCGTTCTTGAACTCCCCAATTAGTTTCTAATAGTGGCATTTCAATTTTTCTTAAGACCAGCTTCTTATGACACAATCGGTTGCGTCAAAAAATATATTATTGTTTTATAATTTATGTACCGTAACTGTAAAAAGACAGCGAGAACCTTTTTACAAGGTTTTTTTTAAAGCTACGAAAATCATTTCTAAACGTGACTTAATGCATATTTTAAAATTCATTGATAAAGCTTTTTTTTAATTAGGCTAATTATTGCTCTATTTTAATTAGTTTATTGCCATATAACCAACATGAAAGATTTCAAGATTAAGAGTTTTAAAATGTATTCTATAATTTTATTATCGTATTTATTTTATTTGATTTACTTTTTAATGCTGCCACCTGGCAACATAATAAAAACTTGAAAAAATCAATAAAAAAAAATATATACTACATGTAGCCCACTGGTCAAATAACCAAACGCACAACATTTGAAATTCTAAAAACAATATTTAAGTTTGACTATGAAAATTTAATTGCGGTAAATTCAAAAATTTTAAAAATTCTATAAAGAAAACATCAAAATTAAAATATTTGATTTCTAAGTTTCGAAAAAACTAAAAGTTGAACCCAATTGACACATAGAAAAACTTTACTTTAATGATTTTTATTTTTTTAAACATTGAATTGTTCTATTCTGTGTTCAAAATATCTTCCGTTAGCCTCAAGAAACACAGCATACTCACTCACATTGGGCTGCATCAGTTACATCTTGATTGAGTTCGTGTCATGTCAGTATCATACGTCATCGCATCCCAGATTTAAATTAATAAAACTACAAATATATGGGGTGTGATGCAAGAAAATATTTACAAAAAAAAAAAAAAAAAGAACGAGACGTTGATGGGATAAATTCATAGATTCATAGTGAGTGGGTATAATGCTCGTGTTGAGGCTGGAAGAGAATATTGTTAACACAGAATAGAACAATTCCATGTTAAAAAGAAGTCCTTTAAAATAAAGTTTTTCCATGTGTCCTTCAAATACTGTATTTAAATTTTTAAAAGCATTTAATTCCAATTCAGTTGGGTGCACCTTTTTTTTCCGTACACCGTGTATTATAACTTTGATACGATATTAGTCCGAAGATAATTAATCGTAAACGTTGATTAGCAGAGCTCCTTTTATTACAACTTCTTTTATTTCTTTTAATTATCCTAATCTTAATTTATTGATACGTTTTTTGCACTTGCTAAATTTCCCACGAGTAGATTAGCCTATCATCTAAACTCGACGTCAATTAATCCGTTGAAATTAAGCCGATCCATTAGAAAATTAATTACCCAAATATCAAGTTTTCGGCTCAAAGTACAATTTTACTACGTATTGTATGACTTCAAACCCGATCGTGCGCGGCTTTTAACATCCGGTTAATATATTAATACATGTACAGTGTACACACTCAAAAAATAATAATAATAATAAATGAAAAGATAAATAAAAGGAAGACGAGAGAATTAAAAACATAAAAAAAAATGGTTATCTCATATTTTTAAAAAGTTTGAAAAAGTTGTTGACTCGCGCACCAATTTTTTTTTCCTAAAGAAGAAAATTGCTTCGTATTAAAAGTTAAAATTGTAATCAAAACACTTTTGATTGTTCGCAACGAGTAGAATGGAGGAGGGGGAGGGGGGGGGATAACGGTGTTTTTGTTGTTTTTGACACCTTGAGGTTACTCACAGGGTCAACTCACCTTCAACGCAGTGAACAAACTGACATAAAGATGCGCTGAAACCAGTCTCATAATTATTATTCCATTTGACCGAAACGCTGGTTGTTTCATAACTGCACGCGTCGGTATCGTTTGAAAAATCATAAAATTTATATTTTTAAAAAAAAAAAAAAATAATAATAATGGAAAAACTTACGTCATAAAAATCGAAAATTTATTACCTCAATAGCGTAAAATTACATTAAAATTGCGGGGCAAAGTGCAGTTGTTCAACTCCATTGAGTAATAGCTCGAGGTTCGGAGTAGGGAGTGGACGAAAACATTACTAAACCATTTCACTAATCTTCTTTCTAGAACAAGATCAAACCTTGAACGCATGCGCTAATCCATAAATTCGTCTGATTTCTCACCTAACTTTCATTTTAACCTTTTTCTGCGTAGCAATCACATAGATTAATCACGTTGTTTATACAGTAAAACTAAATCGCAGGATCATTACAGGATTTATTAATCGAGGTTAAACGATTTAATTTAGTTTTGGTCGTTACGCTTAACCTTTATTAAACACCGGATTTTTTAATTTCGTCAAACGAGATTTGAGCAAATTCTCTTTCTTAATCAAATCTTAAATGAGTTTTAAAAAAATATATATATATGCGCATGTGCCGGTTTATAAATTCGTTAAAATGTTTCTTTAATCTTAATTTTAATCTTTCTTTTTTTTTTTTGTAATGACAGTATTTATATTTTTTTAATGTCAGTCTCAACTAAGGAATTAACCCAGATCGAGGGACTTCATTTTAGTTTTATCATAAAACTAGATTAAATCTGTTCAACCAAAATTTCGTAAAAAAGAAAATCTGTTGGCAGAAAAAATCCAAAACTTAAACGAGTTTAAACTTAAATCAATTCGTCTTGTATTTGAACTTTTAGAAATGCAATAAATAATAAAATGCAAAAATCACTAGGTAAACTTCAAAAACTTTCTTTAAAAAGAAAAGGAAACCACAGAACACTTCTAAAAGAATAATTCAAACTTAATTCTAAAATCTTACTGAATTAACAATTAGATTTCAAAAACATTCTCCAAACTCTTAACAAATCAATATGTTGTAGCATTATCCATTTCTTGTTCTCCCCCCTTCCCCCACCCCCAAAAAAATAATAATTGTGATAAAAATAGTGTAAATTTCGAGAAATTTTGAAGTTTCAAGGTTTTTAATGAAAGAGTTGAAATAATATTTTTTAATTTTTTTTTTTTTTTTTTTACAAAAAATGACCGGTAGAAAAATTAAATTTTTATTTAATTAGTTTTCGTAATGTTCGGAAAAACTAGTATTTAAAATTTTAATTGGTGCATTACAACTTATTTTATTATTCACTCAGCATAATTTATATTCCTCCAACAGCACGAGACGTTAAATTACGATTCTTAAAATTTAACTTTTTACTTTAGATTTCAAAAAAAAAAAAATATATTGATAAGTTTCAGGATGCATTCAAGGACATATTTAAAAATTTTAATTTCTTTAATGTAAAATCTAACAAAACAAAAATGCTAAAAAAAAAAATAAAAAAAAAATCTATTGTATTGAAAGTTAAAAAATAAATATTTTTTGTATAAAAATTTAATAATTTTAAATTTTCAACCGGTATCAATGTTAAATCTTCTTCATGGCCATTATGAAATAACAAATTTGATTTTCTCACGATTTTCTTCACATTTTAAAAAATTAATAAATTTCAAACTGACGTTTAAATTTATAATCGTTTCTTACTGTTGAAAACGTCAACATTTATTTTTTGAAAAACAACTCAACAGATTAATAATTATTACACGTACTGTACTGTATAAAAATCTGTACCTCTACAACTGCTACGTTTCTAACAATTAATGGTTAAAATTAAATCCATAATAAATTTGTATAATTTAATACCTTAAAATTATTTTAAAAAACGAATTCTCGAAGTTTTACCGTTTAACATTTTAAAAAAAGCGCATTATAATAACGCGGGCAGTATGCATTTTTCTGAATAAATTAAAAGTAATAAAAAAATAATATTATGTTTTGACTTACAGAAATAGCATTTGGTGGCAGAGACGTAGTCGCTTGGAGAAACTGCTTTTAACTTCGTCCTCCTTCACTCTCATATTCTGCTTAGCCCTGGTCATAGTTCTTTTGAGCGTAGTTTCGGAATCGGACGAACAACCACAACAACACTCGCGAGTGGCAAGAGGTAGTAAAAAAACTATAATTTTATCAATGAGCCCCGAATAAACTTTTTTTTGATTAATAATTTCATTTACGCAGCTGTCGCCGAAAGTCATGAGCACGGAGTTAACAACGCATTAACAAACTCGTCCTTATGTCTTACACCCGGTTGCGTTTTAATTGGTATATATTATTATTACACCGTTAAAATGTTAAGAAAATGTCGTCACACTTTCCTTTTTTTTTTTTTTTTCTCGTGTTCGTAGCGGCGGAATACTTGCAGAATGGCAACTTCAGCCTCGATCCTTGCGAAGATTTTTATAGCTACGCCTGCGGATTGTACGAAGCCAACCAGGTCATTCCCGATCACGAGTCCTCGAAAACATCTTTTCAGGAAGCCGAAGATCTTCTCAATAACAGATTACGACGTATTATTCATTCACAACTTTACCGTACAATAAGCAAATGACGTATCATAATTATCATACACGTGTTTATTGACCCTATACCCGGTAGAGCGAAATCTAACAACTCAATTTCTTCTTACCGAACTGACCCTCGCTCGTACCGGTAGAAACGAACGGCACAACAACCAAGCCGGTCCCCAACCGATTATAGGCTAATGAGAGACATAAATTATTATTAAAATATTTAATACTTGACACTAAATTACAAAATGCGATTCATACTTGTTCCACCTTCACATCACATTAACTTGATTTCATACCTTATATCTCACAGACTCGAACTCATAAAATGGCGTCATGTTTGGCAGCTCCTTCGGTGTTGTTCGTAATTTCATGTCTTTCTTCTCCCGACTGTACTATACATTGTATTGCCTATTTTAATGATTGAATATCCCTTTCTACCGGTATGAGCTTGATCACCATCTCTGTAGATGTTTGCGGTTAATACCTATAAATTATTACGCGCGCTTGTTGATTACTTTTCTTCCTGGAACAAGTGATGACGTGTATGTGGGATCACGTGATCGGTTTCAGCCTCTCAAGACCTCAAACTAACCTTTCACCTTTTTTAACACGCGTCATCTCCACCAAGCGGTGTCTCCAACAAACATCTCATTTTTTGCACCCTTGTTGACCTTTAAAAAAAAATTAAATGTGCACAAAAAATTCTATTATTAAAACTTAACATTTTTAATTGCATTTTAAAAGACATGAAGATTTCATTTACGTGATCAGCTGAGGAGCAGCTAGCTGTAAATAAAATTAAAGAATTGCAATTTTTTTTTTTAAAAGTCAATAAATGCATTTTGCGGGTCACCAAAGGCCATTTGCACCTGTTTATGATACGTTTTCTGCTTACTGTATTTAAAAAAATATTGATTTGTAAAGTAAATTTTTTTTTTTTTTAATATAAAAAAAATTTAGAACTGCTAGAAAGTCCTCCTGAAAAACATGTAAATGACGTGTTTCCCAAAGTAACGGCGTTTTATAACGCTTGCATGAATAAGAGTAAGAAATTTTTTTTTTTTTTTAACAATAATTATTATGAATGTGACAATTCTAATTTATTTTTACGTGGTTATAGCCGAAATTACGAATTTAAAAGAAAAGCCGTTGCACGATATTTTAAAGCATTTGGGAGGTTGGCCGGCGGTGGAAGGCCGGAAATGGTCGCCGGAAAAAGAAGAAAACTTCGATTGGACCAAAACGATTTACGAAATGCGAAAAAAAGGTCTCAATCACAACATTCTGGTGGATTTATCTGTTTCGGTGGACTCTCTCAACAGCAGCACTTACACTATCGAGGTTCTCTCACTCGTTCCCCTCCTTCTTCATTAAACAAAAATAATACCGGTAATAAAAATAAATGTTAATTTTTTTTTTTAGGTTGATGAACCTTCATTAGGCATGCCCGGGCGAAATTATTTACTCAAAGGAATCGACGACCCAGTGGTGCAGAAATACATGAACTTTATGAAGGAAACTGCTGTGCTTTTGGGAGCCAATTCCAAAACTCTCGATGACGAAATTCGAGATACTGTTTTATTCGAAATCAAGTTAGCAAACGTAAATATTGAGACAACGTATCATACATTTTTATATAAGGAATAAAATATTTAAAAAAAAAATTTTTTTTTGCAGTATACATTGCCGAAAGAAGATAGAAGAAATTATACCGAATTATACAATAAAAAGACTTTAGAAGAACTGAACGCACTCGCCCCAGTTGTACGATGAGTGGTTGATTTATTAATCAGCTCTTTTATGTTTTAATAATATTGGGGATTGCGAATTAGGTGGATTGGGTCGAGTACGCCAACGAAATGTTGATGGAAAAAGTTGATAAAAACGAAGTCGTCATCGCCGTTTCTCCCAAATATTTGGGAAATTTGACCGATATCATCAACGAAACTCCCAAACGGTTTGTTTCAAGAATAATAATAATTCTTTCATCAAATTTTTTTGATAATTAAAAATGAATATAACGCAGAACTATCGCCAACTATCTGATGTGGCGCACCTCAATGTCGGTGCTGGGGATGTTGGATGACCGTTTCAGGAACATTTGGTTGGAATACGTGATCTCCATCACCGGTCAAGCAGTGGACGATCCTCGTTGGAGAATTTGCATGACTTCTGTCCGTTCATATTTCGGAAACGCCATCGGCGCCATGTACGTTCGAAAATATTTAGATAAAGACGCAAGATCGATGGTACGTACAACAGTTTAAAACTTTTTCACGCCACTCTTTCATGTTTTTCTCTATAACAAAAAAATTATTGTGAATTACGCAGGCTTTAACTTTGGTGAAAGATGTGAGACAAGAGCTGAGAACTATTTTAAATAGCATCGATTGGATGGATAACATCACGCTGAAACGTGCAGCTGTCAAGGTAAACATAATGATACCTTTTTTGTCATATTAAAATTTAAAAAAATTTCGCTGTAGGCCGATGCAATGGACCAAATGATCGCTTATCCTTTGGAATTATTGAATGATACTCTGCTCGATGATCATTATAAAAAAGTAAAATTTAAAATACAGTAAAACTAACTCCGAGTTCAAACTAAAATAAATATACCTTCTTTTTTTTATACGTAGATCCAAATAAAAGCAAATCGCTTTTTTGAAACGACTTTAGAAATTAAAAAGGAATGGGCTGAT